>VZRF01006704.1:1770853-1797155 GCA_013396875.1 Vireo altiloquus
AAAAAAAAAAGAAGAGACTGAGTCCAACCTTTAGAATTACCTGCAAACAAACCAACTTGTTGAGTGCAGGCACCTTGTTGTGATGTCTGATCATTGCTCAAGGGAAATAAGCATTTTTAGAACAATGCTGCATCCTTTTCGCTTGAATTACTCCTTCCTTCAGTAGCAGTGACCATCAAGCTACCTCCTGTGAGGAAGAGGACTTTTATTCCTGCCTTTCTATAAAAAAAAAATAAGACTTGATACTGTGACTGTTGATAGTGAAATGCAGTCTTTAGCTTTCAGAGTTAACACCTTGATGAGAAAAAAAGTGCAAAGAAATGCATACCTCTAGCAACCACAGATTATTTAATGTGTTTTCTAGAAAGCTTCATTCCAAAACCATGACCCCTTTCTATATAGAAACATACCTTTGCAGTCCTGAAAACCAGAAAGCTTGACTTTGAAAATGAAAGCTTGAACTCCTCAATTTGTTGTACAAACATAACTGTCCCACATGGGGTCTCAGACTGCTGTAACATGCATTCATTCAACACCACAACTGAGCTGATAAAATTGAGAAATGTTTATTATCTAAGTAACTTCTCTCCATCCCATCCTAACTTTAGGGACCAAGAAATTCAAACCAACTTATTTCTTTACAGCAACATACATGCACACACTATGGACATGTACCTGATGTTTTTATATTTCACCCTAGGACACACTTGCTATCTTTTTCTTTCCTGTTCTTCCCATTTCTCCCTGCATTTTTTTCTCTTTTTCTTTCTCCCTCTCTCTGTCTCTCCCACACACACAATATTTCTCTAGCAGCAGAATCACTGTAGCAATCTAGATCTTCTTTACACTATATTTTAATGTCAGCATGTGAAACCCACCACATAGGGTATTACTGCCATCATCCCAGAACAAATACTCTCATGTACACAAACCTAGACCAGCTTATTTGATTCAGTACGATTCTCTCTAGAAATAAGAGAATTGTCATATACTTTTATTCATTGTCTTTTATCTCTTTGTTTACTTATTCCCCATTTTCTCCTTTGCCAACATCCAGCAGCTCCTGTTATTCTCCCATAGCTTTCTCTCCCTCATGCATGATCCATCCTTCTCTCCAGTTTACCATTTCTCCCCATGTTGCCACATCTGCTACAATTCAGTAAACACACTTCAAGCTGGCAGCATCTTTGTTCTCTCAGCTGCAACAAGCTCTTCACCTGCTTTCCCTTTACTACTTCCAAAGTCTTTCTCCAACAGAAGCACATCTTCCTGCCCTTCTGCTGTCCAGGTTCCACAAAAACCTCTGGTCCTCAAAAGAGGAGGGAGATTCTTCCCAAGCCTTGGGTCTAAATAAACATTAGTTGTTAAGCCGAAGAAGGGGAAGGACAGAGACTGCTTTTACTCTACCAGAAGCCTGGAGCTGCCTGTGGAGGAGGCTTTAGGATGGTAGCAATGAAGCAGCATTATCTTATCAGGTTGCCCACAGAGACAGGGAGTTTTTCATCTCTCCTGCTTGATAAGGGTTCTCCAAATGACTGGGAGACTTGAGTACAGACCACAGAGTTCAAGCAGAACAAATAGAACACGTCCTACCCCTATGATAACACACAATCAGCAGTCCAGAAATAAAATAGGCACAAATAATTTCTTTATGTGTTCTCCTCAGAAAGAAAGTAAAATTAAATTCCATAGGTATAACTAACAGAAGTCCTGTTCAGGCTGAGAATCTTTGTATTTGTGCTAGCTAAACAGTCCAGGAGCTTTAAAATATATTGATTGTTTTATTATTTAGAAACTAAATATGGAGCAGTATACTGCTATCATGTTTGTAAAGAACAGATCTGACTATCTACAAAATTTTGAAAAAAGTTTATTTGAAATTATCTTTTTTTTTTCTTTTTTTTCTGTTAATGTCCTGCAGCTTTAGGGCAAAGTCAGAAGGGAAAGCAGAGTGTAACCCACTTGAACCCAATCTGTACAGCATCCTCAGCTCATCATTCTCTTGCTGGATACAGTCTCCAGAGATGGAAATGCTGGACTTTGGGTCTGACTATTTCCAAAGCAAAGGAAAGATGGGGTTCTCACCAAACTCCATAACTCAGAATCCCTAAGCTGACAAAGCTTCTGGCAAGCCCCCTAGTTTCCCAGAGCAGAAAAAATAAATCACACAGCAGTACCAACACCCAAGTCAATCAGACCATCTCTATATCTGATATGGCTCATGCACACTCTGATATAATTATCTATCATTACCTTTTCTTTTTTTTTTCCAGTACAGATTGACATCCAGACAAAACAAGCCATTAATGCAGGAGCAACTCTGGGTTTATTTCTGGAGGAAGGATACCTTTGTGAGACTGCAAACATCCCATTTAGCTAAAGCTCTATGTGAGGTTTTTACCTGTGGTCACTCCAACCTAAGCTGAGATTTGACTGGATGGGGCTTCACTAAATAAAATCTGATGAATTTTATTGGAAAAGCAGAAATTTTTGCTGAAAATAGCTTTTCCTGCTTACCAGCACATGCTCTCTGCACAGCTTATCACAATACAAACTCAAAATTGAATATCATTTTTCTCATCCAGAAAACTGTGGGGATTGATATTTTGACTATTTCAGCCCCATGGAGCTCTAAACAACATTAATGTAGCTGTAGGCTTGTTAATGAAGGGGAAAGGGAGCCATAGGAACCTTTAAATGGGGTAGGAAAAAAATGAGGCAGGCAAAATTTTTTAAATATATCTTCCACTTTTTTAGAGTAGTCTTATCTTTCTCAGACCATTTTCCTTGACTAATCAAGGCACAATCCTTAAGCTTTTTCATGTAACAGTTGTTCTGTTTTCTGGTGTCTCACCTTACAAGCCCCTCACTATTCCTCTTCCACTCAGAATTCACTTTTGCTCAGTGCAGCTGACTACAGTTGCAGACAGGCTCTTGCTAATGTTTTACAGACAGCTTAAACATTTGCCAGTTCTTTTGGAGACATTTTGCCTGACAGATCATGACCATAGCATTGGGTGGGTGGGAGGAGTCACTGCTGCCCAAGTCATTTTGTGATGAGCATAGCCACGAGGACTTTCTTTTCTCCTGGTTGTTTCCAACTGATGAGCTCAACGACAACATTCGTATTTGTCCCTAGGTGAATGATATTGCACTTTGTACTGCTATGCTTCATTCTGCTTCCAGTCATACAGACTTCAGAGCTCTCTGAATCATACTAAAGCCTGCACCAGTTCCCCTCTGCGCAGAAAATGACCTCTCAAATTTTATAATCTATAAACTCTGCTAACACACCCTTACTTGCATGGAGGAAATAAATAATTAACCAGTTCAGTCCCCAGAAAAATTCTTGCTAAATTCAATCTGTAACCTTCCTTATGCCAGCAGAGCATTTGTCTTCCCTTTAGCTATAAACATTCTCAGGTGGTCCACAGCACCCAATATTTCTGCAGACTTCACAGATACTCAAGACATTGCCTGACAACTCTGCAAAACACGGAAGCATTATTCACTAATGTGGTCTTACAGAGGAAGAAACACAGAAGTTTAACCTTTTTTCCCCCTGAAGTTATGCAGGAAGTTTTAAAAAAGAGTTATAAAAGACCACTGAAAAAATTACAGATATGTATTCTGGTCCTCCCTCTGTCCTCTGCCTGCAGCCTCACCCTCTGTTTTCTCATCCATCGCACATCGGAGGACAGAGTCCAGGCTGGGGCTGGCTTCAGGCAGAGGCAAAGTAAGCAGATCCTGAAAGCTGCAGACTGCCGGAGGGCACCTGGCTGCCTGCTCTGCCTTTTCAGGGAGGCAAGCACACAGCTCTTCCAGCAGGGTAGCCACCCAAAGAGCACAACTCCAACCCTGCCTAAAAAGCCTCCTGCCGTCTCAGCCACTGAGAGCATGATCACAATGCATGGCTTGTCCTTAGTGCCTGCTCTCCTGCTTTTTAAAGGAAAACAAACTTCTGCTCTCCTTTGTTCTCCCTCTTCCCATGGCCATTTTTCTTTGTTATACGTGACACTAAGTGGTTTTTAAAACAAACTCTCATATTCAACAGAAGTGTAATTTTTCAAAGCCACACTCATGGCTGAGACCAAACCATCCCTTTCTTGTCTATGAACTGCCAGTCTTCTATGCAAGGACCCTCCACCAAGCATTAAATTACAATGTACATAAATGACTTCATTTAATCTGAGAAGACATTTAGAAACTTCAAAAAACAGCAACTGACCTGTTATTTGATTAAAAAAAAACTCAAACCAAAATAAAAAACTCACTGACTCCCCACCAACCTCTTGGTTTACTTTTTGCTCACAAGATGTAGAAAAGCCCCCACCTCCCCAATTATACCTACCTTCTTGTAAGTGAGAACTTGTTCTTTGTAATCAGATATCTGGCCTGGCCTAGGTGTAGAAGGAAGATTCCCACCTAGAGATTAGTGCATTGTTAATATTAACAGCTTTCATGAGATCACTGCATTACTCTGCCAAGCAAAAATATTTGATTCATGTGAACTGTGCTGAAGCCTGGCACACAGTTTGAGGTGCCTCTGAGGTTTTTCTTAGATTTTTCCAATAGCTGGGTTTCAGCAATATAAACGTAACTGACACAGCAGCAGCTACTGCAGTCACACTGGCCTGTACTCCTTTTTGGGACACAAATTGCCCGACCCCAGCAGGATTTATTACAGCTTCTACTCCCATGTACACTGTGTGTCAGTTTCAGTTTTTTAAAAGGCTTTTTGAAACCGATCTTGTTTTGAATAACCACATTGAAAAGTTAATTCACACTACAATTCTTCCATGAAAATCAGCGTAGCTGTGTTTCAGCAAAGATATTTCCCTTTCAGAAAAGAGATATCGGTGTATACTACTTACCCAACTGTACAGTATTTTAAGGAAATGCAAGAATAAATGTAGTAAGGAATGGAAAAGATCTAGAAATCTCAGGTATGAAAGTACAAAACCAAAAGGAGAAACAGCCGTACTAATCAGATGGCATGTTGAAATTCAGAAAGAAGGGAAATACAGAGAAAGGTAATGGAAAAGTAAGTGGAGTCAAGTGGAGTCACCACCTTGGAGCTCTGGGGGAGTTTTTTGCCATTTAGATAGCAGTTATTTTAAAACCTACCACACCCCTGCAGCAGTTTCAGGCAATCAGAAATATGTCTAATGGACCCTTCAAGTTCTTGCTTCCCAAACCATAAAACAGTGTTCTTGGTGAGAAGTCCAAGCTAAACAATGCTAATTCACTCATTTACCTACACGAAAAATTGTGTCCTTGCTTTGCCTGAAACCTTGCACCTGGTTTTTTCTGCTTTGTGCAAGCATAAAGCCATGGACTTTAATGGATTGGGTTATTTCTGCAGCAATCAAAGAGTCAGACCACATGTTTTTGGCCTTTTCTTCCAGCCCTTCCCTTGTTTGACTGCCTTATTCTCTCTTCATAATCATTCTATTTTTCCCATTTCAAAGCCTCTCCAATTGCAGCTTACAGGGATCTGGCTGACATGAGGTTCTCTTCCTTCCAAGGGCAAAAAATGCAAGAAGTTATTTAAGCCTCGTGCTGCAGGTGAGTATTTGCTGTATTTACACGAGACAAGGAATAGATCCATTTCTCTATGAGCACGGGAAATGGGGGAAGTCTAGAAATCCCCATGCAGGTACTTGAATTGCATGAAATGAGCAGCAGCAAATAACTTTGAGCCCACCACTCCAATTAGATGAATCTACCAGATGGAAAATCACTTAAAAAGCTAGCAAGACTGTCATATTTTGCTGATTCGTCAACATGTGCCTTCCAAGCATGTTTCAAAACAAAACAAACAAAAAAACTTCCTCAGAAAGCCAGGGAAAGCAGAATTACAATTGGGCTTTTCAGGCATGAGACCAAAGCAAACTGCCCACATAAGCAGACACAGCCTCCACTGGCTATTTAGACATAAGGTACACTTTTCAAGCCCTGCATTAACTGCATAATGAAAGGGATTTCTTTACAGTTCTTTACAATAAGTACAGTTTTAAAGGAAAACCATGTTGGACAAAAGGAACAGAGACTATATGAAAGCATCTGGTACGTAATACACCAGAGAAATTGTTCAAAGTTCATTCCTCCTTGGTGTCACTGTTTGATTAGGCTACTCACCATAAGTTACTGTAGGAATAACTCTGACTTTGCAGATAACTCCAAAACCATTATATCCTGCTGTATGGAAAATGCTGTGTTTACTTGAAAAAAAGATTTTCTGAATTTCTTTACTTTTGGCATAATTATTTGCATTCTATTTCCCATAAAAGACCAATGAAATGGTCTTTTTCACTTTTTCATTATTGATCATGGTTTTTTAGAGTTTTGCATATTCCAAGGGCAGGCATTGACTGAGCATCCTCAGCTGACAGGTCACTTCAGCCCATGTTTAATCCTTGGAACATTTTGTTCTTGTGTGTTTAAGGACTGTGTGAACACTGTGTTTGCACAAATGACTACTACACACAGAGAACTAACTAAATAATTATCGCTGAATGCTGAGGTATACCTAAGCACTTGTGCATCTTGATGGTGCCTGGTTGTTTTCAGAAACTTGGGGAGCCAGGGTAGTGTAGTATAGTTAATAACTAAAAAGGTTTGCTTCTTCTCCAGAAATGCAAAAACTGTATAACTGACTAAAATTATTTAGAATATGCAATGTGTAACCATACTGTGTGAATCACTGTTATTTTAAAAATCAGCTACCAAGTTTAAGCTTGAAATTAGAAAAGTTCCCCTAACTTTCAGAATTTAGGCTGGTAATTCAAAGAATGAGGCTAGGAAAAATCCTCTCCCATGAGCAGTTCGTTCCACAGTCGACTTCACTGAGATTTCTCGCAGATTCTTCCAAACTTTTTAGTAACAGACTCTCTCAAAGCAGCGCAAAACTGGCTTATCTACAGGCTTATTTACAATGGCTTCTTCTATGTTCCTAGCAACCCTAACTTTGGGAAAAAACTGAGGGAAAGGGGGATGCATGGTTTAACCAGAGCTTTTCACATGAAGAAGAAATTTGGCAGAACAGAAGACAAATAATGGCTTCAGAACAAAGCCTGACAAACAGAGTGCCTTCCCAAACCGGTAACTGGCTGAAAGAGTTGGTTTAACTTGTTCTGTGTGATAAAACAATACCTAAGAGTAGGAAGCAATCTAAAAATACTGGTTTTCATATGTTAGCAATGGTGTTTTTGTAAAACATTAAAATACTCTCAGAAAATAAAGATTAAAACATGCAGTATAAATGTAGCAGTTGTCAAATGTCTCTGTCCCATGTTGTTAGAAACTCTGAAACATGCCTATCACAAATGCCTTCTGGACACTGACTTTCTGCCTTACTGTCGTGCTCCTTCCCCCGCCCCAGTCATCAGTTTTCCTCTGCAGTTCCGTGAATCACAAAACTGAACGCACTCTGAATCACCCCAACACTCATCCAAAAGGTGATTCCCCAAGCAACAATTTGCTTGATGTGGTGATTGCAAACAACATATATGTGACTGAGGGACAAGGAGCAGCGTGTTACCACCACGCAGTTTTGGTCACCAAGGCCAGCTGAGCTCAGCTGGGAAAAATATTTCACCTTTTTAAAAGTTTAGTTACTTCCCTCTGTGATTTTTTTTTCCAAAATTAATGTGTTTGCAAAAATAAACAAACAAAAAAAAAAAAAAAAAGAGAGAAAAAAAAGACAAAAACAAACAAAGTTATTTTAAAGTTGTCTGGAGTAAAAAATTGTAAACATGAAACTAAAAGTGACTTATACATATGGACATACAAAGATCCCCAAAATCCCTTGAAATATTAGGTTTTCTTGATCCCATCTTCGTGTTCAAGAACCTGCACTTCATGCTCACACAGGGAACTATTTTTTGGACAACTTGATACATCTAAACATAGAGAGCATCTTTTTCTGATCTGTTGCACAAATTGAATGAGGCTTAAAATGAGAAATAATGAAAAAAAAAAAAATAATTTCTCTCCCAGTAGAGCAGCCTCTCTCAGGGGTGGATGGTCTAAGAAAGCATACTCAGAGGGGTGAGAGGGCACCCCTGGGCTGGGGATAGCACTCTGCTTCAAAATTAGGTCTCCCCCTGACAGCCCATCTCCCGCTGCACAGGACAGGAATTCCTCTCTACTGCCCATCCTCCTCACTCAGTCTCTCAGATGGTGTATCCTATGAGTACCCTGCTCTCTCATCCTGCTCTCTGCTAACAGGAAGACTGTAACATTTCAGCTAGTTGTCCCAACTGCGAGCAGTTTGGTCCTTTTCCCTCTCCCTTAACAAAGACCTGCAAAGATGAGGCAAAATTGAGGACCCAAGTTTGCTCGGCCTACTCCTGATTCTTCATGCAGGCAGACAGGCATCGCCTCTACCAGGAAACAGGAGTTATTCCTCAGCAACAGATGATGAAAGTTCTTACACCTTCTTTTTATGTTGGAAATCTTTTAGGCATGTCTGCCCTCCATTTCTGTAGGTGTGAGTGTTACTGAGATCATTTTTTTATCTCTTATCTTACCTTATCTTTCATGTCTTTTTACGTGGAGCTTTCCCTTCTTGTTTTTCTGAGCTGTGCCCTTGACAGATTTTGCATGTTTGAGTTACTAGGAGCTGGTACCTTGTTTCATTTTAACATCTTTATGACTGTGCATGAATCATGGCCACAATGCCGAGTACAATGAAGGACTCTCCAGAAAGGTCTTAGATAAATCCTGTTCCCTGTACCTTTAAACAACATCATGCTTTCTCTCTGTGCTATCACTGCAGCTCTGGAGAAAGGCCTTGGTCTCCAGGGACGTGAGGAGGGCTCTGGCTCCAGGAAGAGGATTCAGCCCCCTAAAAACCCACTTGAACTTGTCCAGGGTGCCAAGTTCTGCACCATCACTTGCATTCAGTCCCCAAGAGGGCTCTCTGTGCTCTCCATTCCCCCACCTCTTAGCCAATGCCAAACTCCTTACTTTTACTTTCCAGGGTCTCTCTACAAGGAAATCCCCTTCCCAGTTGCCCATCCTCCTCCTCTTGCTGTCTCCATCTGCTCAGCCTGGCCCTCCCCCATCTCCATTCACTCCCTCCCTCCATCCCCTTTGTGTTCCCCTCACATGCCTGCCTGCAAGCTCTTTTCATGCTGTCTGTGCCTGGATTTCTCTTCTTAAACCCCATCTGGCATGTATTCACTCTTTCTTCCTCCCACCTTATTCCCCTTCACAAAATTAACTTCAATGAAACTTAAACAGTAGCCTCTGCTACATTCAGAAAAATGCCTCAAAACTTATTCATATTAATCTGGAAAACTCACTAGTACCAGTCATCTGAATAAGTTTTTCCAATAGTCATGCCAGCTTCGCCTCCATTCTCTTTCTCCTTTCTTCCTTGTCACCTCCCTCCATTTTGCCCATCTCTCTTGTTTCCTGTCCTTTCAACTTGGGCTGGAAGATTTTCAGGGCATCTTTATCTCCATCAGAAAGTGCTTGCATGTTGATAAAAGGAATGATTGAGATGAATGGAAAAAAAAGCCTGCTAACTCCAGACACTATTGAAGATTCCACAGCTGAGCTGTGTTAGTAAACACCAGCCAGAAAGAGTGAGTTGAGAAATTATTGAAAACTGGTGTGTTGCTCTCCCAGCAAAATGCAACAAAATCCACCACGAACTTTGGGAAGCAGAGAGGGAAGACACAGAGGTCAGGGACAAGAATGAGATGCAGGGACAGCTCCTGACCAGCTGTGAATGGGGAAGGAACCAAAAGTCTTGTGAGAGAGGCATAACTAACTCTCCTGCCTATTTCTTCATCAGTCCCCAATGACAAATTGAAACCACACAATTAATGCATAACAGGTTGTGTCAACATAATAGTCTAGCATCAAACACAAAAGCCAGCTTGTGTTTGTGTGCTGGCAGTGCAATACTGAATTAGCATTTTCAGTAACAATAAAGGAAGGGCAGAAAGATATCAAAGCAACTTTTTTTGTAGGGTAGAGATCAAAATCAGTGCAATGGTACAAAACTAGAGTGGAATGGGTATCACAGAAGGCTGCTAACAGCAAGAGCATTTTGCCTTGAGACTGACCAGACTAACAATTGAGCTATTATTGTCCTAAGACCCAATACAGCACTCCTCACCCCTTAAGAAAAGGTTTCTTATTTCATGTGCAGGGAGATGTTTCTGTCAAGCACAGCTCCAACCTTTCTGTGAGCTCTGATGGCTTTCTGGTTGCCTGTAGGGCATTAATGGTTGCCAATCACCTCTATAAAAGGAAGGCCAACCACACTTTGAAAATACATCTTTGGGACGAAAAATTATTAACAAGCCTAACTGGTAGTTTCAGTGGGAGAAACACTAGGCTAAATTGCTTGCAGATTTAACTCTCTTTTTTAATTTGTAAGAATACTTTCAGCTAGAGCAGAAGAAAACATGACACTGCTTCTGAGCCTCAATCTCAGTCCAGGCCTGTCACAAGCTATCGGTGAGAAGCAGATGGAGTTTCCACAGATGGGATGACTTCAGCATCTCAGAACAGACCCCCTGTAATCCAGGAGGAAGTAGCTACTGACCTGGTGAGCCATTTAGACACTCACAAGACTAAGAATGGATGGTATTCAGCCAAGGAAGTTGACTGGAGAGCTTGCTAAGCCACTGTCCATAATTCATCACAAGTTCCTGGCTAACCAGGGTGGTCTCAGACAACTGGAGGTGGCCAATGAGATACCCATCCACAGGAAGGGCTGTAAGGAGGATCCAGGGAACTACAGGCCTCTCAGCCTGACCGCAGTGCCTGCCAAGCTTATGGAATGGATGTGCTCACATGTGCTCACATGGCACATGGCACACACACGACAAACAAGGGATCAGACCCAGCCACAGATGTGGGAAAGGCAGGTCCTGCCTGATCTCCTTTTATCACCAGAGGACTCACCTAGAGGCTGTGGATGTTGTCTTCTTGGACTTAAGAAGATTTTTATACTGATTCCCATGGCATTCTCCTGGAAAACCTGGTAGCCCACGGCTTGGACATGCTGGGTTAAGAACTGGCTGGACAGCCAGGCCCAGAGAGTGGAAATGAATGGTGCTACATCCAATTGTCAGAAGGTCACCAGTGGTGTTCTCCAGGTCTCAGGCTTGGGGCCAAGTCTTGTTCAATATACTTATTAAAGATCTGGACAAGAACATCAAGTACACCCCCAGTAAATTCTCAGCCAAAATCAAGTTTGATGGGGTGTTGATCTGCTGAAGGGTGAGTAGGATCTGCAGAGGGATCTGGACAGGTTGGATCACTGGGCTGAGGCCAAAGGTATGAAGTTCAACAAGGCCAAGTGACAGGTCCTATACTTTGGCCACAACAATCCCATGCCACTCTATTGGCAGGGGAAAGTGTGGCTGGAAAGGGCCTGGCAGAAAAGGACCTGGAACTGCTGGTCAACAGCCGGCAGAACATGATCCAGCATGTGCCCAGGTAGCCAAGAATGGCATCCTGGCCTGTATCAGCAATAGTGTGGCCAGCAGGAGCACTGACGTGATTGTGCACCTGTATTGGTGAGGTCACACCTCAAGTTCTGTGTCCACTTCTGGGCCCCTCACTTCAGGAGGACATTGAGGTGCTGGAGCAGGCCCAGAGAAGGGCAATGGAGTTGGTGAGGGGTCTAGAGAGTGAGCCATGAGGAACGGCTGAGGGAGCTGGGGGTGTTTAGCCTGGAGAAAAGGAGGCTTGGAGGGAGCTTACTGCTTTCTACAACCGCCCAAAAGAAGTGGGGAGCCAGGGAGGGTTGGCATCTTCTCTCAGGCAACCAGTGACAGGATGAGAGTATATAGGTCTCAAGCTGTGACGGGGGAGGTTCAGGCTGGACATATCAGGAGAAATTTCTTCATGGAAGTGGTTATTAAACATTGAAATGGACTGCCCAGTGAGGTTGTGGAGTCATTATCCCTGGAGGTGTTCAAGAAATAAATGAACGTGGCACTTAGCGCCATGGTCTAGTTCACAAAGTGATCTGTCAAAGGTTGGACTAGATGATCTCAGAGATCTTTTCCAACCTAAATGAAATGATTCTGTAATTTTATTGACATTTTCATGGTCCAGAATTTCTATCACAAAAAGCAATCACAACCTCCCATCTGAAAATAAATTTAACTTTTGGGAGACTGATTATCACTAACCATTACCGTGAGAGGAATCTCAAGACTCCTCCTTCCAGTTTATTGACCTTCAGTTACTAACTGGTTGTCAAGAACAGCATTTTTTTTCATGGAGAAGTTTTGAGAGGCTGTAATTAATCAAAGCATCTAACTGCAGGAAAGTGCTAACACCCACGAAAGCTAATTTTTAAGGACTTGTAGGGCCTCATGCAGATTTCTAATAGTACTACAAAATCTATTTCATCAACAATTCTTCCCTGAGTTTTTATCTCTGCTAAAGCAGCAGAACCCCAGGCACAGTCCTGGAGTCTGAGAGAGTGATGAAAGCAGACTTTGTTCAGTAACCACCATGCATTTCCTAAAAAGATCACCAGAATTCTACTAAATGTTTTACTCTCTTTCATTAAGAAGAGCATTGAGTTGTATCACTATGAAGCAGCAGTTCCCTCAACTTATTTTTATTTATTTATTTTTAGACTTCACTTAGACTACATATTTACCAGTTTATTTGTCAGGGCTTTGAAGGAGGGACAATCTACTGTTCTGCATTCAAGCACTATGACAAACTAGCACAACAGACTTCTGTTCTGGGTTAGTCTAAGGTAATTCTGTAAAAAAAACCAGCAAGTGGTCAGTACAGGTCAGTACATGTTTTGAAAAAACATTTTCAACTGACTTTTCTTCACTGGAGTTTATGCCCCATGTAAACAGTAGCACAGTGGTCTCCTCCCAGTGTTTACAGTGCCATAGTGACAAGACCTTGGCACAAGCAATTTTTTTTGTCAGGGGAATACTAGGCTGCTCACTCAGCCTCCATGCTCGTACATGCACTATGTACTAATGTCAGGGAACAGGAGAGATGAATTAGAAGCTGATCTAAACCACCTTGCTACTTTACAATAACAGTCCAGAATGCTGTAGCCATAACACAGTGTTAAGATGTGGTTGATTTAGGCACTGCTGTGAAAGACTAAGTTTTATTTTGGTGCTTTTTAATAAGAGGGAAGGAAATGCCTCACATTGCTTAGCAATGATTCCTTTGGGCAATTAGGAACGACATCAACAGGCTAGAGGGAGGTTTGCCCAGAAAAAATGAAGGGCGCAGGCCAGAAAGCAGCAACACCAGACCCTTGGAGGTTTGAAAGTAACATGAAGGATACCTACAGGAAAGACTGGGAACATCTTAAATCAGGGAAAACAGCAGTAGCTGCCCAAAGCCCATTCTGTTTTCTGTTTTCAGGTTTACAAAAGCTTCTTCAAATGAGTAAGCCATGTGAAAACCTTAAAAGGTTACAGATAAGACATGGAGTAAACTCAGCTGTATCTGTGTCACAAGCAGCAATATGCTGCATTCCTAACGAGAAGATCCTGGATACATTTTGGAAAAGACTCAAGCTGCCAGGCTCAAAGCCAACACAATCTGTGGGTGGGTGCTGGATGCTTGCCTTGAAATTCTCTCCTTGCCAGCAAACCTATGGAGTAACAATGGCATCAGTTTTGGAGGGAGATTTCATAGTGTTTAAAGCTAGAAGAGACCACAAGCTGATCTGCTACAAGCCTCCTGCCGCTAAATTTCACTACTGCCCTTTCTATTGAGAGTAACAATTTTCATTATAATAAAGTAATTGATTCTTCAGTCAACCAAGTTATCTGCATGCTCCAAGACTACAAGCAGGAAGGGAAGACAGAACTCAAATCCTTGCAGCCACAGGTGTGGTACAACCACACATTCCTTGTAGGTGATCCACATACCTATCCTAAGAGAAAATCAAGTTGATTTCCAGATCTCAGCTGAGTGACCAGGAGAGTAATTTTTTCCCCAGGAAGATACAAATCTGATCATCAGTTTCACATGGGATATAAAATTATGAGACACTAGACAGGTATCTTAAAATGAGAACTCCATTTATTATCTACCCTAAGAGGTCTCTCATTTACTCTTTCCTGTCCTTGAGGAGCCAAAAAAAGGTGAAAACCACTCCCAGTAAGCAGAAAAATCATTTATAACCCCTGTAGGCAGCCAGATGAAGCCCTAGAGCATGAGACTTTATTTTAACATCAGGATGTCTTCCAGAAAGGAAATGGAGGAAAACAACAAATGGAGGAAAGATGAAGTTCAAAAATACGGCACTGTATCAACTGCAAATAAACCTGCCACTTTCTGCCTCCAGTACACTATGTGGGAAACTTACAGTGTAGGCATTTTTGAAGATCACACTCAGAGGTAAAATCACATTATAAACTCCCAATCTCTTCTAACCTTGCCCAACCTTCGAAAAGCAGCAGCAGAAGGAATTTCTCTCAAAGAAGTTAAAAGAAGGTAGACTAAGCCCACTGAGATGATAGCATGAGAAATAAACACAACAGAACCCTGAACAATGAGAGAACAAACTAGGCTCATTGAGAAATAACAAAGCAAGCATTAATTTGAAAGTGGAAGATTAAGCCAATTTATTCTGTGTGTGAGGAAATAAATACTAACAATGAGACAACATTTTCAGGTGAACTAACCAGTGCAAGGAGCAGAAAAATAAGTCATGAATGAAGGGTAAGCAAGCATATTTTAGGGACGGAGGGAGATGAAGTGCTATGTCAGCGTGAGTTACCTAGAGATGAAAGATGAAAAACATGACTCATTCATCATTTGTGGAAGTATTTTCCAAGTATTTGGAAACAGACACCATAGTTCCAGCATTTAGCAAATAAAGATTCTAAAAGATAGGCTGACATTATCTTTCTAAAAGACTAACACCTACATTTTTTTAAACATTCTGAGATATTTATGAGTAGCCAGGGGGTGCACTTGGAATTGTGAAATTTAATTAGTGAGTCACTACAGAATTATGAAGTATAAATCAGGTCAAGTTCATTTTTATGCATTAGCTGTTGGTCTTGATTCAGGTGAAGAACCAACATATCCGACCTAATAGACCTTCAAGGATATTTGCTTTTTAATCAGGTTCCACATGGACTGGATTGCCAAAAAATTCACCTCGTTCATTAACAGCAATTTTAAGAAATGAGCCTGATTCTGTAGCTGGTGTGTTAAAAATCCCATCAGCTACCAACATTGAGAAAGGTTTTTATACAACAAAAGGGGAGCACAGAGGCAGATACCTAAATCTGGAGGGTTTTTACCCTGCCCTGGAGCGGGTGAGGTGCAGAACAGCAACAGGGCTCTGTCATCACCATTCATTGATGGTTTACATCAAATACTAGAACTTCAACATCCCTTGCATTGTACTCTCCAGGCAAGGCTCCCCTGGCACTTTCCAAAGGCAGATGTTAAACACAGACAACCAGAGCTGGGAAAGGCTTGGCCATTCATCCCAAGCCACACAGCAGGAGTCTGGCTTTGTGCTGGCGATGCAGTCATGGTTTTGCCAGTGGGAATGATGAGAATAAACTATCAGTGGATTTCAAAGATATGCTTGCTTCTATCAAGGTCATGCTGAGTTTTGTTGCTAGTATCATTCCTAGGCAGAATTTTTTCCTCAAATCCCTCCTCTGTTTCTAGCTCCTTTTATTGTGAAAAAATTCACGTGCTCATGCTCTCATCATCAGAAATTCTCTGTGTTCATATTCCTTGTGCTCATCAATCTTTTCACCTCCCTCTACCAGTCTATCCCTGACCTGATGCTTTTGGCAGGTTCTGTCTCCCATTCTCTGGTCAGAACAGCATCAAGGAAGGCAAGCAGCTAGTTGATCATAACAAGCATACCATGCTTTATAAACCCAAGAAATTGTGACAGTAATGTGGAAGTAGCATCTAATCATTTGTCTGGCATCAAAAATGGTGGTATATGAACTACCTGATCAAGGAAAGAATTATTTCAGCTTTTCATATGTGTCCACCTGAAACTTTTTACCAAGTACAAAAACACAGAATGAAGTAACTGCTCTCAAAATCATAGCTATTCCGTTTCTTCATTTAATGAAGCAGATGGTAGTTTCTATAAGCTTATGTGTTCCTCTTTTTTTTTTGTCCAAAAACACAGACAGAAAAATTCCTCTTAGAATGTTTTATTGTTTTAAAGCCATGGTAATAGTGCTTGTGCTGCAGTTTAAGGATTAATCATTTAAGTTTTAAAATAATGTTAAATTTTATGATCCAAAGGAATTTGTCAAAAGCATAAGGCAGGGATATTGGTAAAAAAACTGAATAAAACTCTCCTTAAAGGAAAAACCATCCAAACCCAAGAAAATACTGTTATTTTACATTAAGATGTGAATAATTGAAGCTGATGTCCCTAGCTGAATAGCAGCAAGTATTTATGCAAAACCTGGAGGTCAATATGGTGTGCACCAAGAAGGTACTTGCTGCAAGCAAAAAGGCAAAATACCATCCTTGTGGATTTAGCAAATTTTGAGTAGTTCTACCACTCAGCCCAGCCTAGTCTCTGGGTTATTTCACATGGCAGAGTTTCTGTGATCGTTCTTCCAAAGATGCTCTAGACAAATTCATTTTCTGTTGATGACTCATTTTACTTTCTGACTACAAGGCATTAGCATGGGGCTCCTGTGTTTGGCTCCACAAGATCAAACCAAACATTTTTAAATTTTTGAACCTACTTTCTGGCCCTTCTCCCTGAAAATGAAGACTTGAAAATAGTTTCCTTCAGACCAGTTTTGCAAGGTTATACATTAAACTCAACAAGGAAATGCTAGGCCCCAACTAAGCTAGTATTGTCACCTTAAGTCTTTGTAATCACTTCTCTCAAAAGAATGAGAAAGTTCTAAGCAATAGTTTCAAATTAGAAGGTAAAATCCACACATTGCTAAAGGAGCTCCATTCAAAAGCAACTTCTGCAAAGAATCCCCAAGGTATTTGCATGTGCAATCAGTAGGAGACATCAGAATTATCTCAAAACTATTAAACAAATTGAAAAAAATCCCTTGAGGGTCCCTGTGTTTAATAAAAAGCTGTGGGGAGACTGTGTTCTATATTTTCAGTTCTTCTGAATATTTTTGTTGCAGTGCAAAGAACTAAAGGATGTATGTTGCAGCTCAGCCTGTAGCATACAAGCACATTCAAAGATGGTATTCCCAGTGAGAAATAAAAGGTGCTTTACATTTCCTAACCTCTTCTTAGGTAGGGTTCATCCATACCATCCTATTAAAAGTGGTGGGGGAAAGATACTACCCACTGGTTGACCAAACACACACTCACAGGTGAAACAGCAGGCAGCAGCTTAGGTAAAGGCAATGCATTTTGACTGTGTAAAGTCACAAGTGGTTATCTTGTCTCTGTCAGGGCATAGAAACTCCAGAGTGAGCCAAAGCCAGCAATACAAGCACAGACAATAATAAGGATACTGCTATATGGCCTTACACTGCAGGCTTGTGCTTTGCAGGAGCTGTGCAATCTAGATATGGTGAAGACATGAGCAGCACATTCATGACCTTCTTCTGACTGCCAGCTCTAAGTCTGGAGGAGGAAGGATGTCTTCCAGTTTTATTCCAGTGTGTATTTGTTTGGCTAGTATTTCCAGTATTTCCATTTCCCCTACATCATCATTAGAAGTTTTCCTCAAATTCATCAGGTAGAGAGATCATGTTGTTAAGAGTGGCAGGTAGATAACTTTTCCATGAGCAATTCAGGTGAAAGTGGCTTCAAAGGCAGAGCACTGAGAAGACAGGTTTGATACCTCAGGCCTCAAACTGAATTCAGTTAATGGCTCTGCAAGAGACTTTCAGCATGATTTAATTCCTCTACTGACACCCTTTACAACCCAGCTAATGTACTTCTCAGCCTTGTGAGGACAATGTCAGGACTAAGCCTCTAGTGCTGGAGATACTCAGATTTGGCATTGATTGGGAGCTTTAGCAACTTCCATAATGACTGACAGTAGGAAGCACAGCACAAGCCCTTAGCTCTTTACAGGTATGATATCAATAAAAAGCAAAATAAAACTCACAGTCCCTTTCTATCAACTCCATATCTATCATCCAAATGATTGATTCTGGATTCCCATAATTCCAATACACAGAGTCTAAACATGTTCCATGCAGTTTAGTAGCTATAAAAGTATAATCATTAGACACCAGCAGCAAATACTGCATCAAGGAGTGAAAAAAAAACCCTCAAAAATCTGAGCTTTCCGGGAAAAACTGCAAACATCCAACCCCACCCCTCCAGTCTGGAAATGCCTGGACTTTGTTCTCCGTTTCCAAACTGAATTAAATTGCAAGCGACCTGACTATTTTCTGTGCTCTTAACCTTTAATGTTATTTCCCCTTAGCTGGCAATACTTCGACCGCAGTCCCAACAGCGTATCCCATTAAACCAGACAAATCATGACACCACAGCTCCTATTTTGAGAGGACGGTGAGGGCAGTGGGGTAACGGGGCTGCACACCCCAGTGCTCGTCACTTCCCTGCTTCCTGGCACACAACAGATGCAGCCAGCAGAATGCCATCTGCTGGGTCCCTGCAGCGCCAGCCCCTCCTGCTCCCTCCCTGAGAAACCAGCGTCTTGCAAGGAGCCAGTGTTTGCTCTTTTCATCACAGCTAGCTTTTACACCCATTCATGGGCAGCTCTGCTTTGGCTTAGTGTCTGGCTCAGAGGAATAGTTAGCTTGGGGACACTTGTTGGTTTTGGTTTTTTTGAAACAAGTAACTATTTAGGGTAATGCACTGCCGCATTTTCCAAACAGTTAAATAAAAGTGAGAATTTTAAATATGGTGACTTACTACCTCGTAGGGCCACTCTACAGAGAAGAAAGTGACAATGTTGAGCTTTGAGAGTGTTGAGTCCTAGACTTTCAGTTAAAGAAGAAAGTTTAATTGTGTCTGGTTCAAAACATTTCTTTTACTCATAGTGACTGAATGTGCAGAAAGATTTTTAAGCATGTTTGGATCTTTTGTTGAGGAATTTGGGATGGCTGGAGCATTAAACAGCTTAAGAAAAGCTCCAAACAAAAGCTCCGAAGACAGCTAACAGAAAGCAGTTAGTGAGGTGGTCCTCTCTACCCAACACCTGACATTCAAAGTTTGACCTGCCTGTGCACTCACTATTGAGGCAGCTCAAGGTGAAGTCTTTCTGGAACAAAGAATTTTCCTACAATTCAAAAGTTTAACTATAAAGAAAAATGACAGAAACAAGTCCTGTCAATTGAGAGATTTCCTTTGTTTGAAAGTTAAGTGAGCCTTATCTGCTCCCTAAAGGTGATCCAGTATGGTGGGGCTTTTCTGGTTTTTTACAAGTAGCTCCAAGGGAAAGGAATAAAAAAGCCTGTTAGGGGGGGATTTTTCCAAAGCTTCCTGAAATCAATGTTTTTAAACTGTGCGAATCAGAAGACAGAGGCATCAAAAAATAAGGAGCTTATTTTCTCCATTTATTTTTTAAAACCTCTGTCATGTTACTATATGAATCTGAAGAGGTTCAAGTTTCTGGAGCCCCTACCTACAGATAGGGTACCTTCAAGAATAGGAGAGGATCTCCATGCTACAGCCCATCCATGTGACAGCAACTCCTGCAGATGCAGCCTGCCTGGGGACATCCCTCCGAGTGCTGCTGGCAGCTGGCCCTGATTGCTGGGGGAGTGCTCAGCAGGTACAGTGCCGCACAGCCCACCTGGGGAAAAGCAAGCACTGCACAGTATTTGTCACTGGGAGTTCTAGCCAGCGTGGAGAAACACAGTGTTATTACTGCTGCAGTATTCAAAATACAGACACTCATGACCTACGAACAAAATTAATTGCTTATCCCAGGCAAAACCACTACAATTCTCCTAGAAGGTGGGGAATGAACCATTGTCCCCATCTCAAGACAGGGAAGAAAGCAAATCCCCTGTATAAATTTTTATATATCTTCCCTACTTACTGCTTTCCACCTTGAGGATGCCCAGCTGACTCTAGACGACAACATGCATTACTTGTGACTTTTGTTCATAAACAAGCATTTTCTGTTACTCCCGATATTTGGGTAGAAGCTTCCTATACACATCCCCATCTATCAATAGACACTGGTCTTTCAGTAAAGCACCCTGGTACTAGAAACTATATCTAACACCTACCCAGAAGTGGATGGGTCAAATATACCATTGGCTGCCACCATGTCTTCACTGTCAGAACAGGGCCACATGGAGGAGGCTGAAAACTCTCTCTCACTTTCAGTTCAGTGAAGTTCATACTAAACTCACTTGCTATTTTTCTTTAAGTTTTCCAGAAGACTTTTCATTGCTTCTGCTCGAGACATTGAGTTTAGGAAGGAAAGATCATTTCTTTAAAACAAGATCATTTCTTCTTCTTTTTCATTTCTTTATCATTTCTTTAAGTACAAAACTTAGGTACCAAGGAGTCATGTCATTTAAGAACTTAGAAGAGTGGCATGAAGAAGAATTTTCTTTAGTGCTTGCCCATTACCATACTCAAGCCTACTTCACACTTATTTACTGCCCACTATGAGAACTACTGATGAGTTCTAGATAATAATTCTGCAGATAAATTAGGCTACCACAGGGGCAGCATGCTAATTGGTTTCATATTCTCATAAACTGGCATAATTTCCCAGTAAAATTGTTCAAAACAAAACCAATGAAAAGCCTTGTTCACAAAATATTCGTTTGCCTGCAGACTGAGTTATTTCCCTGATATTAGTTAAAATTCGGATAAATAAACTTACAAACAAAAGGATTCAGTGGGAAAAGAACCTGTTATTTATGAAGACAGTTAAACATGCAATTACTTTTTCCCATTGATGGAAAAAAATACAAATCAGCCCTGGGATCACCAGACCATCACATGGGTGAGCAGAGCTCACTCACAGAGGCTGCAGTAGTGTCATACCAAAAGGAAACAGATGGACTTTAGTCTCTTTAATTCAATAGAAAGAAAGCAGATCTTAACCTGTGCGCGAGAGATTCCCGAGCCATTAAACTGTAGTTCAAATAGGAAAAACCCCCATGGCAACAGTAAACAGAAGTTTACAATTAAAAAGGCCAACTGCAAATTGTGCAGGAACTGCTTTTTCATAAGAAAATACACAGAAATACAGTGCCAGGGGCCTGCAGCTGCATGCAATCCTGCAGACACCACGGATACAGCCACATTGCCCGGTGTTTCCCCCATAGATGGAACCAAAACATTTCTGTTATGACGTAGAGTTTTGCTGCAGTTTTAAAGCTGTTTCATGCTATGAAAACGTGGTTCTGTTCACCCCATAGGAAGCCGAGCCAGAAAAGCACAGAAGCTTTTTGGCCTTCATCAGTTATGGATCACCCCCATGTGATAGAATGTCACCATGCTTCAGCCAAGACAAGGAATCATGATGATGCACTTTGTAGAACAAACTGGACTTAGACTCCGTGAAGCAGCCAAGGTCATGTTCACCCTATGTGCACATGGGGACCCTTAAAGTCAGCAGGAGTGACACCTGCACTGAAAGTCGGACTTCTGCCTGAAAGACATGCTGAACTAAGATGTGGAACCGTAACAAACTTTTACATATCCATCCTTCATGCATCATACAACGGCCAAAATGCACGTGCTTTCCACACATGGATTCCTCACAGGCATGTTACATTAAGATCTGTCTACACAGCTGAATTTAGCAATTCCTTTTGTTCTCTTCTATTTATATTTTTTCATATGACACTTTCCCACTCGGTCCCTAGATGCTGATCTCCCTTTGGAATACTACATTTTATTGTTTATTAGATTTTCCCCAGGGAGCTCCGGTGGTGTAGTGGTTAAGCATACGGCACAGTAATTGCCGAGGCTCGGGTTCGATTCCCGGCTGGGGATACTCCCCGGGCAGGCAGAGCTCGTTAGCCCTGCAAGGGGGCAATCTGCCTACGTCCTGAGGAGGAACTCACTGCCACTGTCCAGAATCGCTTTGGCCCGGCAGATTGAACCTCGGGATTAAAGGGTGGGCTCAGATCTGCGCGCCCTGTGTCTCACCTAAAAAATCCAGTGCGCAGGCTGGAAGGTCTGAAAGGAAAAGAGGCCTTCCCCGGATCTTCGTACGCGAAGGCTGGCCAGCAGCAGCAAGATTTTCCCCATCAACAACAAAAAGTAAAACCATAGTCTGCCTTCCATCTTGCTCTAGGATAAGCCTCACAGAAAAACACAGATACTGACAAAGCCGACTTTCTATAACAAGTGTTTCTAAAGGATGTCAGAATTACAGGCCATCTTCAGTCATATATCACATACATTAGTTTTGGGGAAAATAAAGGAAGATTCAGGAGAAGCAGCATTTTTATTAGAAATTCTACTTTCCCACAGGAAAAGGACTGTCAACCCAGGACTGTCCGACACAATCATAGCAGAGACAGTGGGGGAAGGGAGGGAACTGACTCTGCCATTTAGCATTGTATCATGTTAAGTTCTCCTTCCAAGGGCCTCTGCTAACTGAGGAGATGAAACTCTCATCCCACCTCTGCTCCTGCTAGTGGAACATCTTTGCCCAGTGGAGCCCTCCTTGCTGACTTGCCTTTCAGTAAAACCATTATCATTCACTGTAAAACAACAATCTTGGGGCCTTCAGCATGGTTAATAACCTCCTAAACAATACATATTTGCTAATTGTCCACCTACAAGTGGGTATTACATGACGATTATACTATGAACACAAGCATCATGAATCACAGACCATGAATCCTAGTCTCAAATTGGTTCCATAGCAGCATCAGCTTTCCCCCACTCCAATTACCTCTTGCTCCTGCACGCCATCCTTTGCTGCTACAACTCAGTGCTGTACGTAGTATCTTCTACTGCTGCATTTTGTGTGGGGAAGGAGAAGGAGATAGTGCAGAGAGTGCAAAAGGGCAAGTTTTCTCTCCGCTAATTAAGTGCATGGGGTTTGCAGCAACATTAAGAGATGGACATGTGGGTGGAAGGTATGCACTGCCCTCATTTTCCAGATTCTTCCTTTTCTTTGGTTTTGTGTCAGCAATGCTGCACGTACATCAGCTTTTGATTTTTATGTCATTGTGGCTTAGGGCCATCAGGGTTGCTATATACACACAAACATATCACATAGCTGTTTCACAACAAAGATTTTTGTGCTTTAATGCTGCAAAGGATTTGCCATCAGAAAGTGTTACTGAAGATGAGAGCACCAGTTCTAGAAACAGATTAATACAAAGAAGCGTGATGTAAAACACAAACAGAAGAAAGAATGGGAACATGAGGAGAAAGGGAACACCAAATTCTTTTGCAGATATTTATTAAACAAAAGGACTGCTCAGATGTATTTGTCCAAATTGTTTTCTGATGTAACTTCATAGGCTTCAGAGAAGGAGTGAGAATGAAAGTATCTGCTCTTGAAATGTCTCATCTGTTCATCAGACTCATGTAGGTGGGCAGGTTACCTTTAAAATGATAAATTAGAAATTTTCTAAAAAAGGAAACTGCTGGATGCAGCTCATTGAAGATCAGTTTGTCTACATCAATCTTATCTGCTCATACGTGAGTCACTAGAAATGGGACTAAAAACTAATTCCAAAATTCAGGCATGCTTCTAACAAACCCCATAAAGTTCATTTAAATAAGTCAGACTTATGCCTGCAACTCAGGGCTGACCTCGCAAATGAGTTAACTTTCCTGTGATGTCACTCATCATAACCAACAGAAGCGACCAGAACTGGGGAGGGGGAACCAAAAAGTAGTGAACTGTCTCAGATGCCACCACAGATGTCACCTCTTCTCTTTTGCCTTCCTGAGAAAAGGTACACTAGTCACTGGATTCTGCTCATTTTTTCTTTCACAAAGGTTCTCTCCTGATTTCCTAGCCCTGAGAAATCTGACTGAGGCTCACTAAGGAGTATTCAGATGAACAAATAGGTGCTGTAAGGACTGTCACTACAAATCTGTATTTGTTCAAGAAGTCTGTCTTATAGAAGGAAGACCACAGCAAACGTAACAACTTGGGCTACATGGGCGGAGATTTGGATCGCTTTTTATTTCGTTTCCACATTGCATGTGACAATGAAAGGTTGTGACACTCTAAGTGGTTCCAGACTCCATCAGGCTGTCCACAATGAATTAAAACACAATAAAATCCAGATGCTTTCTCAAGTAAACACTTCCTTTCTCAGCAAAGCAAACCAAATGCAAAGAATACTGCTGAAGGTTTTCTTCTAGCATGTTTATTTTATATAAAGGTATCTTATACTTCACTGGCACCTAAGTGTTCTCCTTCCAACATAGTAAAGCCCCTAGAACTCTTTTCCTGTGTTTCTGATGATGGAAGCCAAAGCCTTGAGAAAATACCTCAGTTACATGAATTATTTTAATTTGCTTGGAGATACTTAATGAAGGCTACATCTAAAATCACACTGAAAATTTAATTTGGCTCCTGGAACATAGCTTGCAGTGTGTCAAAGTAAAATAAAAATATTAATTAAAAAAAAGAAAACTTTTAAAGCACAGAATTTGTGTCCCAAACAAGGAACATGTAAATGCTTACAAATAAAAGACAAACATACATATTTTTATTAGCAGAAAGAAGCAAAAATTAATAAACCCATAAAAATAACAAGATAAATTCATTGTGTTAAACCATTGTTGTCATCCTGTAAAACATTGTTCATATCACACATAAGAACTTTCAAATGAATTTTTAGTATTATCCCTATGTAGGACTGTGTTCTTGACAAGCACTTCAAATATGAGATTCAAGTTGCAGTGCCTTGCAATTTCCTTAAAAATCAAAAATAAACCAGTCACCTCCAGGTCCTAGCCTGTGTATGAACATAGCCCATAGATGCTACCTTTAGCCCTTTTCTGTTGTGAGGGTACTTCTATTTTCACTGCCCTTTCAGTTCTCCTGGGCTATAATGGAGAAAAAAAAAAAGATGGTGACTATTTGCACAGCCAGTCTCTTTCCATTACAACCCAGCAGCACAGCAGACAGACACATCTAGCCTTTAGTGCAACAACAGGGAATCTGTTTGTCAGGAGACAGTGGCTTCATTCCTCTTTGCCATACTCACGGTTTTCTATAGATCCATCCCTGGCCCTCTCTGAGCTTCAGCAGTGGCAACATGGAAGGCAAGACCACTAGAGCAAATTTGTTCTAAAACACAGATCTTGTAAGAACTGTACAAGGTATTGCTTGATCCAGAAGAAGCTCTGAAAGATTAAGCAATTTTATAGCTATTCATCCTCCAATATAAGGATGTATTTTCAAGCTTAAAAGACTGCCAAGAAGATTTTTATTTTTCTTTTTGATTCAGGATCTTTAGTTGATAGTTATCAATCTCCCTAAGGGGAAAACCAACCTCCCCTCATGCCCCTACCAAATCCTATCCCAAATCTTGTCATCTTGAAAGTAACAAGAGATTTCAATATAAATTGATAAAAATGATATAACTGTATTTAATATAAAGCATGTACTCCAACAACACTCAGAGGATAATCCTGGAAACCAAGCAGAGCTTTCTTTTTTATGGGAGTATTTTCCTCTTTGAAGAAAACAAAGGAAAAAAAAAAAAACTGGAAAACACAAAAACCAACAATAACAAGTGGAACGAGGTAATCCTTGGCAACAACTGAAATTGTGACTGTAGCCATTGCTCCATGCTTTAAGATGTTAGAAGAGCTGATAATATTTTTGCATGCTAAAACCTGGCATCACAGGCCCATGATTTTTTTCTGATGTAGGTGCCATTGCTCCCACTGAAAGCTGACCACTTCCTCACACCCATCTTACTTTCTCTAGCTTTGGGTAGCATCAAGACAAGTTCTCTCCTCCCTTCCATCTCTTTGAGTCCACAGTAACTCCATGGACACTAATGGAAGGGTGCTGGATGTTTACCTTTCATGGAGGTAACAGTCCCACTATGTCTTTAAAGCAAGTAGATTTTTGGATTATTTTAGCTGTTAGACCATCTTAGTTCTAAGAAAAGGGGTTTGCAGTCTTGCAAACTGTTGAAAACACAGCCTCAACTTATCACAACTTCTGATAATGTGATTTGGAAAGCCTTGAAAAAAATCCTTGAGAGGAATAAAGGGGTGAAACATTCTTTAAAGACGGCTTAGATACAAAGAATATAAATTTCTTCTGATCGGGCCACTTCACAGAGATTTACTTGATAAAAGCAACATGTTGATTTATTCCACTCCTTTCCCCTGCTGCCCAAGCTGTGAAATGCAGGCAGATGATGCAATTCCTTCGAGAGAGAAGGAAAGGGAGCGGAGGGGGGGG
>VZRF01006706.1:0-17597 GCA_013396875.1 Vireo altiloquus
CAAGGAGCTGCCTCAGGTGGGTCACTCTCTGGTTTTAATTTGTGCTTTAATTTGCATCCATTTAATTGATGGATTTCTGTTTTCGGGAGGGTGGAATTTCGCGTTGCAGATGGGAATTGAGTTCCCTTTCGAGCGAGTTGGGTGAATCCTCATGAATTTTTCTCTCCCATTGCATTTGTAGGCAGCTGTGCTGTACCTTTTCACCTCTAAACAGTGCTCTGTTTATGCTGTTTTCATTACACGTATAAAGAGATATTTTATTTAACTTGGTACTCTCTTAGTGAGTGATGGATGAGTCTGTGGGGCTGTCAAAGCCTTGCAGTCTGGTGTAATCCCTAATTATGAAATGGTTGCAGTCGGATCTGGTGTTTACTCAGAAATGCACCTCAGCCTTCTGTCCTTGTTGCCTTGCTACTTCTCTCTTTGCCAGTGAATTTTTCTGCTTCTTCACTCGGGTATTTCCACAGCTGGAATCCTGAGGAACGTGGCAGGTGGGAGCCTCTCAGGTTGAGAAGCAGTGTCTCTGTTTGCAGGCAGATCTCGGAAAGTTTTATCTTGCTGATGGCTGTGTGAGGTGTAACAGGAAATTCCAGGAGTCTCAAGGGGCTAAGTTGTCCTGACAGGTGCTGCTCAAAGGTAACAAAATTGCCAAAGGTTTTTTTTTATGGAAACACGAGGCTTATCTGGTGCATCCCCCACATTTATCAGCTGAACTCTGCTGCTTGCTCTGCAGCCTTTTATCCCACCAGTGATTACACATTTACCACACAGCAAACAAGACAAGGATCAAAAGTTAAGCAGTAGCACAGATTGGTTATAAGCACGGAGCACTCTCTGGTGCTGCTACTGTGGGTTTCCTTCCTTGGAAAGGAAGATCTGATCCCTGCAGGAATGGCTCCAGGGCTCAGTGCTTCTCCACCAGCTCTGCTTCTGCTCCTGTCCCTGCTGGGTCTGGCAGCTGCTGGGAAGCTCCTGGTGGTGCCAGTGGATGGGAGCCACTGGCTCAGCATGAGGGAGGTGCTGGACGTCCTGAGTCAGAAGGGACACGAGGTGGTTGTGGTGGCGCCTGAGGTCTCTTTGTACATCAAGCCATCGAAGAACTTTGTGATGAAAATGTACCCAGTGCCTTTCACGCAGGAAGAGATGGACGAAGATCTCCACGGATTGATCAAGGATGTATTTGAAGGAGGAGCTTTTCTGGAAAGAGTTTTTAAACTCTATCAACGGGCAAAGAAAAACTCTGCTGTGTTCCTGGCCACCTGCTCCCACTTACTCCACAACAAGGAGCTCATGAGGTACCTCGAGGAGAGCAAGTTCGATGCAGTCTTCACAGATCCCATTCTCCCCTGTGGGCAGATCCTGGCAGAGCACCTTTCCCTCCCTTCCGTGTATTTCCTGCAGCAAATGCCATGTGGTTTGGAATATCCAGCCACCCAGTGCCCCAATCCTCCTTCCTACGTCCCCAGGACATTCACATACCTTACAGACCGCATGACCTTCCTCCAGAGGGTGAAGAATCTGCTCTACGACCTCCCAAATTTTTTCCTCTGCGATGTTGTTTTCCAACCCTACGCAGAGCTGGCTTCAGAATTCCTCAAGCGGGAGGTGACTGTGCCAGATCTCCTCCGCCAGGCTTCCATTTGGCTCTTGAAGCTGGACTTTGTCTTGCACTACCCAAAACCCTTGATGCCCAACATGGTTTTGATCAGTGGTGTGAATTGTGCTTACAAGAAGCTGAGTCAGGTGGGTCACACTCTGTTTGTTCTTGTCGCTCTCGCAGGCTTTGGAATCCTCTGGGAAGCTGAATAACAGATTTTGTTGGGAAGGTGGATTTCAAAATTGTTCTTGCTTTGCAGGGAGGTGCTGGTCCTGATATCCGTGAAGGATTATCAGAGTCTGAAGGTGGAGAAAATGTTGTTTATTGAATTAGCTCTGGGAGACTCCCCACTGGTCCTGTGCCTCTGCTCCAAGCCAGTTTTGGATTGGAGTGGGCTGTTGGTGGTGTGCAAAACACACTTTGATTTGAGGAGGTTTTCCTTTATCCTCCCCACTGGTCCTGTGCCTCTGCTCCAAGCCAGTTTTGGATTGCAGTGGGCTGTTGGTGGTGTCCAAGACACACTTTGATTTGAGGAGGTCTTCCTTTATTTTCTGTCTGATTTCCTCTACAATTCCATGTTGTTTTTTTTTTTTTTCCCTTAAAGAAGGATTCTCTGTGCTTTGAATTGTCATAAAACATTGTCATCTGGAAGGTCATGAGAGGCCTCTCTGAGAAGCTCCCATCAGAACATGTCCAGGTCAGGTTGTTCCTTTCTCTCTGTCTTGTCAAATTTTGTGTATCTCCTGTAGAGAACACACTTTCAGTGTGTTTATATCCAGTAATTCCTGTATCCAGTTCAAATTTTCCATGTTGCACCTTGTGGTTTTTGCCTCCTGTCCTGTCACTGTCAATCTCATTTTCTTGTTCAACTTCCAAAAAAATATAAGTTACTTTATTCTTCTAAAATGAGTGTTGAATCCACATCAGCCCTTTTTTAAATGCACATTCAAATACATTTTGTGGTTTGTGGGGTGTCACCACAGATTCTATTTTTAATGGTAACCATTCCTGTTGGGTTTTTCAGCTGTTTGCTTTGCAAAATTGTGAGATAAGACTGGTTTTGCAGAAAAACCCCAATCTCACACAGTAAAAAAGGAGTGTTTTTAAGAGGATTCAAACTTGGCTAGAAAAGCAGAGATGGAATAAAGTGCGCAGCTAAACCTATGAGAAGAATTATGACAGAGGTCTATAAAATCTGGAAAATAATAGCTAAAGGTGAAAGGGGAACTGATAGTTTCTCCCAACATTTGTCCTATGACTAACACTGAAATGCAGCAAGCTTAGAGCAAACAATAGAGAGTATTTTTTAACACCGTGCCCAAAAAAAACCCCCAAATTGGCCTCTGAAGAGCCACAGATTTTCCTTTTTGTGGACGAACCCTCTGAATTTAAAAGGGATTTAGGGGGTTAATGAGAGGTACAGGCTGCCTGCCAGGATTTGTAGGCTTTCAGGAGAGATAATCACGGATTCCCTCAGCTCGGATATTTGCTGTACCATTTCCAGCTTACAGCCTTGGCACTGAGCTCTGTACTTTTAGCTCGACTTTCTCCTCCTATCTCACCTTTGGAATGGGCTGGACTTGAGGACTTCAACCTCTGCACTCGTAAACACGTGGAAGGATATTCATGTGCTGCTCCAAAACTCAGTGTCACGACTTTTATGAACTTTTGCTGAACTTTCCTGAACTTTTTTTTCTTTTTTTTAAACTTTTCTGAACTTAGCCTCCAGGGTTTGGGTTGAGGTTTTTTTTTTCCCTCTTTAGTGCTGTTTTATAGGGTTTTGTAGTGGTGTCTCACAGATGGTACACGTTTGGCTGAAATGTTAGCAGAACTTAACTAGGTGGGAGTGATTATGTATCAAAATATGAGATTTGAGAGGCCTTTATGCAGGGTAAGAGTGTGTCTGCAGCTCTGACCTTACTACCTGAGTATGTACTGCCACCTTAAGGCTTATTTAATGCTGCTTCACCATCACTCTCATTATATGAGATCTTTTTGCCACAGAAATGTGGAAATGCAGCCCTGGCAGCTTCCCTCCACCTCCTGTAGTTTTTGGTCTTTCAGTGCCACCCCACTGCCAAAGTTTTGCTCCACCAGCTGCAGAATGGGACTGCATCAAATCATGGAATTGTCAAAGGCTGGAAAAAGCCCTCTAAGATCAGGGACCAACATTAACCCAGCACTGCCAGGCCCTCCACTAACCCCAAGTGCCCCCAAGTGCCACATCCACATGTTTTTTCAACACTTCCAGGGATACCCTACCCTGGACAGCCCTTCCAGTGCTTGACAACCCTTCCCATGAAGAAATTTTCCCTGATATCCAATCTAAACCTCCCCACTGATGTCTGAAATTCCTTCCTATTTAGTGCATTTTCTGTAAACACTACAGCCCTTCTTGCTGGCTTCTAAGAATCCCTTTCCTTTAATAGGCCCCATGGAGAATCTCCTCTTTAAATAAACATTTTAGGACCCATTTAGTCTTAATCTTGAAATAACGCTTAGGATTAGCCTTGGAGTATACTTATCACACTCAGGTGGCTTTGGCAAAGGTAGCCACTTCATGGATCAGCTTTCCCATCATTCCTACCTGCTCCAAGAGAACTCTTCCAAGGCAGCTCTTGTTCAGGTACCATTCCTGTATCCTGTCTTGCTTTTGTAACCTTGCAAACTTTTGGCATCCAGCTTTTCCCTATCCATGGGGAATATGCCATAATATCAGGTGAGATCTGCTTGGCCAGGCTCTTCTCTTAAGCACAAACTGCAGATATCAGCTTCTCTGGGTTTATCCTGGAAGTTGTCCTGTGCCTTTGCGTGTGCTCCCTATCCAAGGACTTTTGTTTTTCAATCCCTTGTCTAAACCTTGCGTTTCCATTGCATCCCTTGCTGCAGCTTCAACCCAGCTTCTCAGGAATAATCAGGCACTTAAATGCCATTCCAAACACCCTGATCTGGGTATCTAAAGGAGTCCTTGGAGTGGGATTGTCTTCCAATCATCAGATTAGACAGGCAAACCTGCAAAGCCTCAAGGCTAAAAGGCTTCTCCCAGATTTTCAGTCCAGGTCTCTCAAACTGCATCTTTGTTGCCCTGATTTATTTCCTGCTGCCCAGAAGAGCTTGGCTCGGTCACCAGGAGGAATTTCCTCACAGAAAAGGTGGTCAGGTCTTGGAAGAGGCTGCCCAGGGTGGTTTGGAGTCCCCATCCCTGGAGATGTCCAAAGAACATGGACGTGGCACTCAGTGCTCTGGGTGACAAGGTGGGGATTGGTTCCCAGTTGGACTTGATGAGAACATCAAGGAGGGCTTTCCCAACCTCAGTGTTCTGTGATTCTGTGGTCAAGTGTAGCCTGTGGTTAAGATCAGGACTCCTACTGTGCTTTTGGTGGGGTTTTTGTCTTTAAAATCTCGTAGCAGAAGCATCTCAGAAACTCCTCTCCCCTTCTACTGGTGGGCACAGGAGATGAGGGTGGAGTTCACTTGGCTCATGCCACAGCCAAGCCTTCTGAACTTTGGGAGAGGTATGAAGAACTTTGAAACCCTGTAGCCCTGTAGTATTTGTCCTGTGGCCTCTCACCCCTGAATGCCCACGGCCCTGCTTGAGCCAGGACCACGTATTCTGCAGAGTCATTGCTTTTCAAAAGGATGTTTGGCCTCCAGCCACCCAGAGCTCTGGTGGCCCCTCTTGAGCACAAACTGTTTTCTGCTGTATCACTGTTTTGCTGAAAAGGTGAAAGGTGGTTGGTTAATGTGTTACCCGAACTTTGGTGACTCCTCTGCTCCACGTGCCAGCTCCTGCTTGCCGTGGAGAACACTCTCCATGAACTCCAGGCACCTTCCTGAGCAAAGGTTGGAGTTTCACGTCTCTCAATACAACACAATTCTTGTAGTATAAGCTCTGTGGAGCAGTTCAGTGGCCATAAATTTGACTCCCGACTTGAATCTTGCCCGGGACAATCAAGTGCACAGTGAGTCACTTGAAGCAACCCTGACACAGCAAAACCTCTGCTACCTCTGCTAATCAATGGTCCTGCTAATTGTTCTGAATCATTCAAGATAACTGAAATGCATGGAAAGGCTTCTTTAGGTGCCTCGATAGCACTTTAATCAAGGTTTTATCAGCAACGTGGTTTTTGAACTCAATCTATCTCAGTAAACATTTTGTAGAGATAAACATTAAAGTCCAGCATGATATAAATGAGGTACAAAGAGATTTTGCTTCACATGCTGCTGCATAAAGTAAGGAGGAACAGCTCCTTTCCCTTCCTGCCCCATGACAGTTATGTGGAGGCACCAGGTACGTGCTGGGCTTGTGCTTTTCCTTGCTTTCTGGAGTCTGGCAGACGGTGGGAAGCTCCTGGTGGTGCCTCAGGATGGAAGTCACTGGCTGAGCATGCGCATGGTCCTGGAGAAGCTCTGGGAGAAAGGGCATGAAATCGTGGCTGTGGTTCCTGATGCTGCCTTGCTCTTAAAAAGCTCCCAATCCTTCACCATCAAAACATACTCGGTGCCTTACACCCAGGAGTTTGTGGATCAGTACTACCAGGAGATGGGGGAAAAGAGCTTTGAGTTAACGCTCTCAGTTTTACTCAGCAACATCACAAAGCTGACCGACCTGTTCTCCTCCGCCTGTCGGCATCTCTTACACGACAAAGAGCTCATGAGCTACCTCCAGGAGAGCAAATTCGATGCCATCATGATGGACCCTGTGCTGCCCTGTGGGCCCATTCTGGCTGAGTATCTCTCCCTCCCCTCCGTGTACTTCATGCGTGGCCTCCCGTGCACCTTAGACTACAAAGCCACTCAGTGTCCCAGCCCTGTGTCCTACGTGCCCAGGACGTTCTCAGCCAGCTCCGACCTCATGACATTCCCAGAGCGTGTGAAGAACTTCCTGATCGGCCTCTCGGAGCCTTTGCTGTGCCATTTCTTTTATCTGAACTACGAGAGCTTGGCCTCTGAGTTCCTGCAGAGGGATGTGACGGTGCAGGAGCTGTTCAGCCAAGCATCAGTCTGGCTGATGAGATACGACTTCGTTTTTGAGTACCCACGGCCCATCATGCCCAACATGGTCTATGTTGGAGGCATCAACTGCCTGCAAAAGAAGCCACTCCCAAAGGTTTGTCCTTGCTTACCCTCAGCGTGGTCTTGGTGCTTCTTCAAGATGTGCTCTCCTTCAGTGTTTTCTGTAGTGGTGTTTGTGCTTGGGTGTGATCGAGTCCAGGTGTTGCCTTTTTCTGGTTTTAAAATTAAAACCAAAGCATGGTTTATGGGGAAAAGGGGTTTTTACCTTGGGATTTATTTCAGGATCCTTGGGTGCAGCACTTGGTCCAGGTGGAATGCTTTGAAAATGTATGCACACATCACACTGAAATACACACAATTATAGGCTTTGCAAAATTAGCATATTTATCGAAGATTCTCTAATGAGAGGCTCGAGTGAACCTCCCGTTCTGAGGAACATTTTCTTGGATGGGCCTATCTTAGTTTACAAAAATATGTTTTGGAGAGGACTTTGGTGTCTGGGGTTTCTAGACTGTTTGGTCTTTTGGTTTAACAGTTCTGTGGGTCTCAGTTAAGTTATCAGCCTTGGGAAGTTACAGTGTGTGGGCTAAAAGCACTGAGAATACATCAAACTGTATAAAGAGTATGTAAGAGGGGTAAAAAAGAAAAAACATAAAATCATTCTGGCATCACCAGGATGGCATGGCAGTGGGAATCTTAGGCTGTGAGAGATGATCATGAGGCTTGCTGAAAGGTTTCTCTCCAGGAGAGCTTGGGTTGAGTTGTCACCATCCCTTGCAGCATGCTCTATATCCAGGTAAATGGCAAAATAATTCCAGGTCACAGGATTTAATATTGCTAAGGGAGGTGGAATGCTAGTTAATGTCAGGAGACTTGACTGGATAAAAATTGGAGATGTGGAATGAGCTCTGTGGATATACCCAGGAGCTTCTGCTGTGCCACAGAACGTGAAGCTGGGGGAAGCACAGAACATCAGGGAGGCTCAGGCTGGATTTTAGGGAAAGGTTCTTCCCCCAGAGGGTGCTGGGCACTGCCCAGGCTCCCCAGGGAATGGGCACGGTCCCAGAGCTCCAGGAATTCCAGGACAGCACTGCCAGGGATGCCCAGGGTGGGGTTGGTGGAGTGTGTCAGGATATTCCAACTGAGGATATTCCATGTGCGCCAGCAGCCCAAAACCAGGGGTGTGCAAAGACGGCAGAGGGAGCTCTGTTACCTCTGGATTTGTGCGAGCAGCAGAGCAAGAGGATGGTTGGGAAAGGAAGCCTCCAGGACTGTAACTGCTCTCCCTTGCTCAAATCCTCCCCGTGCTGTGCAAATAGTGCAGATGTCCCTGGTTTGTTCTGCTTTCAGACCATCGTGGTGTGGAACGGCAGGAGCTCTTACAACACATTTACTGCTGTAATCTCAGGGCTTTCACTCGGATAACTGCTGTGATAGAGCAACAAATCTGGAGATAAACCTTTACAACTCAGTCTATATCAAACTTCTGTCAATCTTTGCTTCTTGGTCACACTCCGAGGGCACAAAGCAATCCAAAGGTCAGATCTGTGCTGAGCTCCGTGTCCAGTCAGTGCAGTGGGCTCAGGGCAGGGGGTTGATCATTAACTGGATGTTAATGATGTAGTGATTGCTGGGTCAGTCCCATTCATGGCTCTCATTCAGCCTCCCAGCCCCACAGGCTGTAGGTCACTCCTCCCCTCCTGGGTCAATCCAAACATCCAACCTCACCACTCACTGAAACCCTTCCCAGTGCACAGATGATAAACCCAATATTTACCCACGGTTAAAAATCACCCAAATTTCTGCCTGTTAAAAATTAAACACCCACCTCAAGTTAAAATTCGAGTGGGAAGCACCCTGAGACTCATTCCTCATCCCTGGCCACAGTTTCGCCGCCGTTTAAGCCTTCGCTGGTGGCACAGGGGGAAATGCTTTCTCCAAAGCCAGGATTTCTTTCCCTTGCCTCTTGGGTGGTGTTTTTCCTGCTGCTGGGGAGTTCTTGTGAAGGTGGGAAGCTCTTGGTCATACCCATCGATGGCAGCCACTGGCTCAGCACGCGCCCGATCCTGGAGACGCTCCGGGGCAAGGGACACGAGATCGTGGTGGTCGCGCCCGAGATAAGTTTACGGATCCACTCATCCACTCTTTACACCTTGAAAACCTACCCCGTGTCCTACACCAAGGAGTTTGTGGAGGCAAAGTTTAAGGAGATGGGCCACAGGAGCTTCACGCCTCAGCCCTTCTTGGAAAAACTCTCCAAAATAGCCAGTTTTACCAGCATGTTCTTGGATTCCTGCAAACGCCTCCTGTCCGACATGGAGCTCATCCGATACCTCGAGGGGAGCAAATTTGACGCCGTCTTCATGGATCCTTTCTTCCCCTGCGGGCAGATCCTGGCGGAACACCTGTCCCTGCCCTCGGTGTACTTCCTGCGGGGGCTGCCCTGCGGCCTGGAATCGCAGGCCACGCTCTGCCCCAGCCCTCCTTCCTACGTGCCGCGCTCCTTCACACGCTCCACCGACCGCATGGCCTTCCCACAGCGCCTGGCCAACCTCCTGGCCAGCCTGGGCAGCTCCCTGGCCTGCTCCATCCTCTATTCCCCCTACAATCCCTTGATCCAGGAATTCCTGCAGCGGGAGGCCTCCGTGCCGGAGCTGTTTGGCCACGCTGCTGTTTGGCTCATGAAATACGACTTTGTTTTTGAGTTCCCTCGGCCCCTCATGCCCAACATGGTCTTGGTCGGAGGCATAAGCTGCACTCGGGAAAACAAATTATCCCAGGTTAGTTTCCTAACCTAGTTTTTCCCTAATCCCTAGTTTTTTCACCTCCCTGCCCCTGCTGAGTTTAGCTGTGGGTGTGCTGTGAGCTCTCTCCTGGAGGTGGAGCTCCCAGGCTGGAATAAATAATGCCGGGTGAAAGTGGCTGGGAGTGCATTTTGCTCCTCTGCATCCCGTGAGGAATAAGTTACTTTGTGAGGCACCTCTGCATTCCCAGACAAACCTGCACCAAAAAAAAAAGGGAAAAAAAAAAGAGTAAAAGGTCTTTTTCTCTTCTGATTTTTCCTGTTCGTTTCCATTCCCTTTTCCTTTTTCCTGTTTACAACTTCCTTAAGAGGAGCAGTGGAGGGACAGCTCTGATCTCTGCTCTCTATGGCCAGGGACAGCACCCAAGGGAACGCCTGGAGCTGTGCCAGAGGGGGTTTAGGTTGGATTTTAGGGAAAGGTTCTTCCCCCAGAGGGTGCTGGCACTGCCCAGGCTCCCCAGGGAATGGGCGCAGCCCCGAGGCTGCCAGAGCTCCAGGAATTCCAGGGCAGCACTGCCAGGGATGCCCAGGGTGGGCTTGGTGGGGTGTCTGTGCAGGGCCAGGGCTTGGACTCCATGATCCTTGTGGGTCCTTCCAGCTGAGGGAATTCCATGGACTTCAGACAGTTCAGGCAGGCCCGAATGAAATCCCCACCACCAGTGAAGCAGCACTTCTCCCAGTTTGGTGTAAAATACTCTGCACTGTAACCAAGTTTTCCTTCAACTGTGCCACACTTCCTCAGTGTGGGATATCTCCTGCTTCCCATCAAGAAATCCTTGGAATTCTCTTATCTTTCCATGAATTCTCACTGCAGGTATTTCCTAAAGGTCCGAGCAGGTGCTGATTAAAACCACTGTTAAAATAACCTGCATATCCCCAAAGCAGGGCTGCAAAAATCTTCCTCATGGTAGGAGAACTTCTGAGCAGAAAGTCAGGCCTTGGAACACAAAAACATCTGAAAAACAAAGTCAAATGGTGTCCCACAGAATATAAGGAGGATTAAATATGCCTCTAGACAGCCACAAAAATATGAAAAAGAGCATGAAGTGCCAGAGTGAGTCTCAGTTGTCCCTGCCCATGGAATGAGACGATCTTTAAAGTCCCTTCCAACCCAAAGCATTCCGCGGTTCTCTGGTTATCCCCTCAGATCCCAGAGATAACATGGCAATTGCCAGACTTACAGGGACATTTAGTTCATTGTATTCCACTTATTTAACTCTGATGCCTGCAACAATTTCCTCCAGTTTTGCCTTTTCCTTCCTTGGCTCGACCAAACATTTTTCTATTTCAAAGAATTTTTGCTCCAGCCTCGGGCTGTTTTTTTCTGCTTCATCGGAATCCTTTTGTTCCTAGATTCCAGTGCTAGATCTCCTTGTATTATTTAAATCACTCAAACAAAACAGAGACAGAACTGGCAGCAGTTCAGTGTTATCACACCCAAAGCAGATACAATAAATCCAGATATTAGAAATGTGAGTTACCTGCTGTCAGAACCCTTTTCCAGGATTTTAGTGCTCTCTTGTAGCTGAGCGGCCTGAAAAGGAGAACATCAAGGGGAGAAAAAAAAAGAAAACAGGCTCTAAATCCAGACTTGGGTTAAATGTGGCTGGTTTTATTTCCCCAGGACTCATTTTTCTGTGGGATCACAGAATGGGTTTGGGTCAGAAGGGATCTTAAAGCCCATCCAGTGCCACCCCTGCCATGGGCAGGGACATCTCCTGCTGTCCCAGCTTGCTCCAGCCTGGCTTTGGGCACTGCCAGGGATCCAGGGGCAGCCACAGCTGCTCTGGGCACCCTGTGCCAGGGCCTGCCCACCCTCCAGGGAACAATTCCTTCCCAATATCTGATGGAAATTTCCCCTTTCCCCACCAGAGGGGGAGAATCCCTTCCCTGGATGTCGGGGAGGTTTTTCTCGGGGGTGCAAATTAAATACCAAGGGATGGAATTTTCCTCTTCAAGTCCATTTAATTATTGGGATAAACATCAGTCTCTTCAGGTGTGAAACTCAGTGAGCAACAAAGTGTGCATTACAGAAAATCCCCAGGTTTCTCTCAACCACCACAGACAGAACTTTCTGGGCTAACAGAAAACTGACACATATATTGTTTTAACTTATTGACCTATCATCTTAACCTTATTTTGCTGCAGTGCAGTCAGTCTTAGCCAATATCTTAATTTGCATGTTTTCATGTAATTTTTACCAACTCTTAACTTACTCTACAAAATCACACTTCTATTTCTTTTTTTTTTAAGCACTTTACCATCTCACTCCATATGATTTCTTACCTACTTAAAACACCTTTTAACTTACAAAGCTACAAGTCTGTAACTCTTTACTTATTGTCTGTATAAACTTAATTCATCGATCCAAGCTCCACCCAGGGTCTCAGGTTAAACCCACTGGATTCTGTGGAGATTTCTACTTTTTTATTCCCTACACCTGGCTGTGCTGCTTTGGATGCAGATCTGTTGTCAACAACAACTCATTTTCCCAATCCTACTTTTATTGTGCTCACTCCTCATCACGTTGCCTTTCTGGAGAGTTTTGTGGGATTGTGGCAGAATGTTTTCCCATAATTTTTACTAACTCTTAACTTATTCTGCAAAATCACACTTCTATTTCTTTTTTTTAAGCTCTTCACTATCTCACTCAATACTTTTACCTTCTACCTTTAACTTACAAAGCTACAATCTATAACTCCTTACTTATTGTCCATATATACTTATTTCATCACTCTAAGCTCCACCCAGGGTCTCAGGTTAAACCCACTGAATTCCGTCGAGGTTTCTACTTTTTTATTCCCTACACCTGGCTGTGCTGCTTTGGATGCAGATCTGTTGCCAACAACAGCTCATTTTCCCAATCCTACTTTTGTTGCACTCACTGCTTGTCATGTTGCCTTTCCGGAGAGTTTTGTGGGATCGTGGCAGCAATTCTGGCCCCTGACAAGAGAAAGGGCTTTGACCAAAGCTTTTGCTTTCCTTTGGCAGGAGTTTGAAGCCATGGTGAACGCCTCTGGAGAGCATGGCATCGTCGTCTTCTCGCTGGGCTCCATGGTCTCCGAGATTCCCATGAAGAAAGCCATGGAAATCGCAGAGGCCTTGGGAACAGTTCCCCAGACGGTACCAATTCCCTCTTCCCCTTCCAGCAGGGAGGCTCCACGCCGCTCCCAGCTCCTTCCCAACCCTTCTCCTGCCGGGGTGTGACTGGGCTTTGCTCCCCTTGCCAGGTGCTGTGGCGGTACACGGGCAAGGCCCCTCCCAACCTGCCCAAGAACGTGAAGCTCGTCAAGTGGCTGCCTCAGAACGACCTCCTGGGTAGGTCTGCCACACCCAGGCCCTGCTGCTACTCGGGGGTTGCTCTTGTGAGGCCCCAAGGGCATCAGCTGGGGGTCAGGTGTGAGTTGGCACCCCCTGAGCCATCGCTGTGGGTCACAAGTCCTCCTCTCAGCCTTTGCTGTTGGCTCATCCTTTAGGAACCTGGCTGGAAATGGTTGAGTTCTGAAACAGCCCCATCGAGGTTTTCCAACACTTGAAGTGCCAAGTGGGAGTCTTTACCTCTGACTGTGTTGTTGTCCTGTCTCCTGGCTTGAAAAGAAACTTTGTGGTCCTCAAGTGAGCACTTCCAGACAGGCCTTTTGGGATTTTAAAGTGCTGGAATGGTTTGTGCTGTTGCCAGGAGAGCATTTGTGGGTAACAGAGCAGGTTTGGCTGTGAGAGACCTTCACTGCCATGGAAGAGATGGTGATAAGTAATCAATAGTAACACCCTCTGGGACCTCTCCTGGCTCTCCTGGTTTAATCCTAAAGTTGGAGAAGCCTTGGAGGATTACCCAAACCCACTACAGATGTCTGCAACCTTCCAATCCCTCAGCCTGGCCAGGAGGGATGTGCCCCACGAGAGCGCTGAGTCCTCGATTTGTCCCAACCATGGCCCTTTTTTGTGCAGGTTTTTTTCCCCCAGGGGGTTCCAGGAGCTAAACAAACTTGTATTTCCCTCCACAGCCCACCCCAAAACTCGTGCCTTCATCACCCACGGAGGCTCCCATGGTGTTTACGAGGGCATTTGCAACGCGGTGCCCATGGTGCTGATGCCTCTGTTCGGGGACCAGATGGACAACGCCAAGCGAGTGGAGTCCAGGGGGGCAGGGTTGACCCTCAACATCCTGGAGATGACTTCCAACGACATTTCCACCGCCCTCAAAGCCGTGATCAACGAGAAGAAGTCAGTACTGGAGGCACAGCCTCCCTCCTCCTTGGCGTGCAGCCCCAGCACGTTCTGCTGCTCCTAGGTGGCTTCTCCTGTCAGAATTAGGGATTTGATGGCAGCTCCTCCTCCCATGGAGAAGCTGATGTTCGCCCTGGGTTAACTTAGGGGAGGATGCAGGAATCAGGGGAGATTCCATGGCTGTGAATGCCATGAGAGAAATCAAATTGCCCAAAAAAATGTGTGTCCCCTCCTTGAAGCTGAGGCAGCGACAGAGAGGGCTTTGACACGAGTGGCAGAGGCAGCTTTGGCATGGGTCAGTGGGGAGACAAAAAGGATTTATCCAACAGATTTATCACTCCTTTATCTCACTCTAGGTGAGTTTTGTCAGGCATTTTTCCCAATCCCAGCACAGAGCAGGAGGAACATGCAGGGAATGTCATAGCCCAGGGGGTTTGAAGGCAGCACGGGGATTTCTTCCAGCCCTAAGAGCTCTTCCCTGCTCCCATTCCAGGATGCCAAGCACTAAGAAACTCCCTCACGTTCCTGAGAAATAGCAGCTTATCCACATTGTCCCCTAACCAATTTTTATGGCAATAGTGGCAATAATAGCAGTAACTCTACTATAACTGCTACTAACAACAACAACAACAACAACAATAATAATAATAATAGTAATAATAATGATGATGCTGATGGAAAAGCTGCCCAGCTTTTCTACCCCTGGTCTCCCATTTCAGCCAGAGACCTTCACCCCAGAGGTTTTGCTCAGAGCTCAAAGGAAGCTTTCTTTTCTTCTGTCCTTGGGATCAGCACTTCCTGGGCCTCTAAATTGCCCCATATATACATATGTGTATATATATGTATATATTATTATATGCATATAATTAATTATACATATGTATATATATGTATATATTATTATATGCATATANCTTTCTTCTTCTTCCTTCTTCACTTTCTTCTTCTTCCTTCTTCACTTTCTTCTTCTTTTTCTTCACTTTCTTCTTCTTCCTTCTTCACTTTCTTCTTCTTCCTTCTTCACTTTCTTCTTCTTTTTCTTCACTTTCTTCTTCTTCCTTCTTCACTTTCTTCTTCTTCCTTCTTCACTTTCTTCTTCTTTTTCTTCACTTTCTTCTTCTTCCTTCTTCACTTTCTTCTTCTTTTTTCTTCACTTTCTTCTTCTTTTTCTTCACTTTCTTCTTCTTTTTCTTCACTTTCTTCCCTCTTCTTCACGGGTTTCGATGGTGTCATGTAACCGGATAAGAAAATCCACCCTGCCGAACTTAGCAGGGTTCACTGTCGGCTTAAAAAACAAACCCAACTCATGTGAACCCCCCTGCACTCCCTTCCCTCGGCAGGTACAAGGAGAACATCCAGCGCCTCTCGGACCTGCACCTGGACAGGCCCATCCACCCCCTGGACCTGGCCGTGCACTGGGTGGAGTTCGTGATGAGGCACAAGGGAGCTCCTCACCTGCGCCCTGCCGCCCACGACCTCAACTGGGTGCAGTACCACTCCCTGGACGTCATCGCCTTCCTGGCTGTCTGCTCCCTCCTCATCCTCTTCATCTCCTTCAAGTGCTGCCTCTGCTGCTGCCGCCGCTGCTGCTGCAAGAAGGGCAGGACGAGGAAGGCTCCCAAAGCCAAGTCCCACTAACGCCACCGAGGGGAGCTCTCGCCGCTCGCCTTTCACCGCCACGAGCCGAAATTTTCACCACCACCGCGATTTTTTTCGGTTGAGGGGAACGGGGAGGGAATCTTTGGAAACAGCACTACCTGCAGGGTCGTCGAGCTGAGATGATTTTCGCCTTTTAATTGTTGGGAAAAAAAAAAAAACAAAACACCTTGGCTGGGAGGGCTGAGCTGGAAATCTCTCCTGGCTTCCACCTTTCCATGCGCAGAGGACTCTCAGGGACTTTTCCTTTGAACCTCCACATGCAGCAGAGATATATTTATATATATAAATATAGATATATAAGGATTTTGGGTGACTTTAGGAGAGTAAGGATTTCGGGTGACTTTAAGAGGAGAATAAGGATTTTGGGTGACTTTAAGACAATAAGCACTTTGGGTGACTTTAGGAGACTAAGGACTTTGGGTGACTTGATGAGAAAAAGGTTTTTGGGTGACTTTAAGAGAATAAGGATTTTGGGTGACTTTAGGAGAATAAGGATTTCAAGTGACTTTAGGAGGAGAATAAGGATTTCGGGTGACTTTAGGAGGAGAATAAGGATTTCGGGTGACTTGAGGAGAAAAAGGTTTTTGGGTGACTTTAAGACAATAAGCACTTTGGGTGACTTTAAGAGAATAAGGATTTTGGGTGACTTTAGGAGGAGAATAAGGATTTTGGATGACTTTAGGAGAACCATCTGATCAGATTTCACTTTGTGTGGCTGCTGCTGTGGGAGGGACAAACCTTGTCCTTGTCCAAAGCTCGATGCACATCTTTGTGGGTGTTTATGACACCCTGAACAAACCCAAGGTTTCTGGCAGAGAAGCTGCTGGAAAACCACTGATGTTTCCCCCCAAGTTCCCCAGCAGGCAGATGTGCTGTGCCCTGGAGCTCACCTGCTGGTGAGGAGACCTTTGTGAGCGTTGCTGCTAAACCCCAACTGATTTACTCTCTGTAACTGAATGCTCAGGGAAAGACCCCAAACCCCAGCCCTATAAATAAACCCCAGATACTAAAAATAAAGGCTCCTGTGTTTTCTGTCTTGAGAGATAATGGGGGAATGCTTGATTGTTCATGGAAAAAGAGCTGGAGAAGGGAGAGGTTCAATCCCCCAGGGTGTGAGAGCCACCCAGAGACACAAAACCCCTTCCCAGCTGCCTGGTGACTTGTTCCATGCTGAGAGGTGACATCCTGAGGCTGCCACAGCTCCCAGGGATATATCCTCAGAGCTGGGGTATCCCAGTACCTCAGAGCAGCACAGGTGAGTGCTGAGTCCTGCTCTTTGCTCTTTTCTGGCTGTTTGGAAAAGCAGGAATTTCTGAGGGAGCTGTGAAGTTCAGAACATTCTCTGTCCTCAGCCTGTCCCCAGATCTCCTGGACACCCACAACCTGTGCAGAGCTTTCCTGCCCCTGCTCCTGCCTGCCAAAAAGAGAAGGAAACCTTTCTTTGGGGTGTGCAGAGCCCCCACGGTGTGTGAGGGCTGCCCTGCTTTGAAAGCACAGCTCCTGCAGCTCCTTGATGCCTCAGGTTTGAACTTTTCTCTGTTCCCAGCCCTGCCCTGCCCAGTGTGACTCTGCAGGTCCCTGGAGCTCGTTCAGTGCTGTTCTCTCATGCTCACACTGACATAACAAAGCCTCTCCAGCTCGCTCTCCAAGGACACCCAGACCCTCCTGAGCCCAACAACTGCAAACCTTCATCTTGGGGAGAGGGGGGCAAGCTTGGGCAAATTCCATCCTTGCCTGGCTTCTGCTTGGGCAATTGATGCTGATATCAAAGTGGGAAGAACTCGGGAGCTGTCATTGTCCATTTTGGGATGCACTGAGGCAGGAGCCTCTGGAGCCCAGAGTGTGACCTCTGAAGGCCTTTCCAATCAATCCCTCCTTTATTCCTTTATTCCTGTCTAGTCTCTGTTTCCAGGGAGCCATTTAATGCATCATCCTGGAGGTGACAGCTCTGGCTGTCCCTGTGGTTCTGGTGACAGCAGTGCAGCTGGAATGGAAACCCTGCCAGACCTCTCAGTGCTGTCACAGCACAGCCTTCGCTCCTCTCTGAGCATCCCAGCGGTGTCCAATGCCAAAAAAAACCCACCAAACACTTTAAAATGCCCTTGAGGAGAAGTTCTCCAAGTGCCCTGCTGCAAACTGGCTCTGCATTGTTGTCTTTCTTTGGTTTTAAAATTAAAACCAAAACACAGTTTATGGGGAAAAGGGGTTTTTACCTCGGGATTTATTTCAGGATCCTTGGGTGCAGCACTTGGTCCAGGTGGAATGGCCTGAAATACACACAATTATAGGCCTTGC
>VZRF01006706.1:17930-56782 GCA_013396875.1 Vireo altiloquus
GTATAAAAGAAAAAGCAAAAAAAATCATCCAGGCATCAGCACCAACACGGTGATTTTGTCTGCGTGGATAAGGGGAAAGCTCTTTGATTTCAGATCAGAGCAGCACATATAAGCCAAAAAAAAAAGATAAAAAAACCCAAAACCAAACCAAACCAAAAAAAAAAAAAAAAAAAAAAAAAAAAAAAAAAAACCCAAACCAAAACCAAACAAACACCCCAATTGCAGCTCCAACCCCTTTGTGCAGGGGAGGTAAAACCGAAATTAAGGAAGTATTGCAGCGCCCACGCCATGAGTTATTTCACTGCAGAAATACCTTTAACGCAGCCAGAGGAAAAGCACAGCAGGAACCAGGTATCGTCCTCCTCTCCCCTGGCTCTCCTCACCCTCCACGGCTTTATCCTGCTCTTTATTTTCCCTTGGAGAAAGGATGTGTGGGGCCGGAGGAGCCCAGCAGAGGCCACTGTGGCATCACCAGCGGGAAGGAGCAGGGAAAATGCCACCCTGCCCACCAAGGAGAGCGGCTGGAACTCCACAGGGATTTCTTTATCCCCCCCTGTGCTCCAGGAACACGAGCGCTGCTGCCGGGAGAGGACTTCCAGAGCCAACGAGGAGCAGAAGCACTTGGGACGAGAGGCTCTGGGGGCAGAGGAAGGAGCTGGATCATCCACGCAGCTCTGTGCCCCCAAACGTTCCCAGGGGAAGGGTTCATCAGGGGATGATGTCTCCTCTTACTGCCCTTGAACTGGGGGCCACACACAGCCAAAAAGCAGAGCACAGCCTCCAGCCCTGCTTCCCTTGCTGGGAGGTGGAGAAATCCACACNCTGAGTTATCAGCCTTGGGAAGTTAAAAGTATGCAGGCTAAAAGCACTGAGAACACATCAAACTATATAAAAGGGTATGTAAGAGTGGTATAAAAGCAAAATATCATGCTGGCATCACAACCATTGTTCCCCTCCCCGAGCTCCCCAGAGCCCAGGGCACTGCAGGTGGAGCTTTCCCAGCAAATCCTTCCAACCTCCGGGAAAAGGCAGCAGCCAAAATGCCCTCACTGCCCTGAGAGAATGGAGGTGCAAACACCTCCCACCTCAGCAGCTCCCCTCCCCAGAGCTGCTGATTTCTGCTCCCATCCCGGCACCTTTTGAGTGTTTATCTTATTTTTTCCCTGGATTTTAGCATCCAGTAAGCCTGGGAAAGAGGCACTGCTGCTTCCCAGCTCTTCCGGACTGCTCGGAGCCACCCCAGCTGCAAAATCCAGCCACGAGGCCCTTTTTGGGTTTGGGATGGGGAGTCCTGGGGGATGCAGCAGCCCTTGCTCCAGGGGGAGGATGCAGCCAGCATCTCTCCCTGCTTCCCAGCAGCCAGAGCACGGGAAATGACAGGAATTGCTGGCATTTTTCTGCAGCCACCCAATTCCTCAGCCTCAGCCCAGCCCTCGAGGGCAACAGCGAGGTTTTCCCACTGCTGTGGGAGCTCTGGGTGGACCTCAGGCTCCTCCACCTCTCCAGTGAGGGGTCCTTGGAGACCCTTGGCCCACAGGGACACACCAGGCTGCTCCCAGCCCCAATGTCCAGCCTGGCCTTGGGCACTGCCAGGGATCCAGGGGCAGCCACAGCTGCTCTGGGCACCCTGTGCCAGGGCCTGCCCACCCTCCCAGGGAACAATTCCTTCCCAATATCCCACCTAAATCTCTTCTCTGTCAGCTGAAAGCCATTTCCTCTTAGAAATACATCCTTATAAATAAATATATATCCTGGTTATCCACTCCCTCTTCCTCACCTGTGCAGGGCTCCACCCACAGCTGGGTGCCTTGCCCTGGAAGCTCCCCCTTGGATGCTGAAATGAATTGGTTTAATTAATTAATTTTATAATCTTCCTTTTGGGTGGCTTTGTAAAAAATAAATACTTACTGCTGCTGGTACCCAGCCACGACTCCAGTTTGGGGAGGTTTTCCAGGAGCTCCTTTCCCACTCTGGGAGATCATGGAAGCACAACAGCAGAAGATGTGGAGTGCATCCCACTTCCCTGAGGAGGGTGGATGAGCCCAGGTTTGGGTAAAAGCCCAGGGAAAAGGCATCCTGCTTGCCTGCAACAGGGATTTCAGCTCCTGCAGGGGAAAATGGGCTCCTGGGGTGCCTCAGGGAGAGGGGAAAGGGCTCCTGGCAGACCATCTGAGCACAGAAAACCCTTAAAACCCCTGAGGAGAAATTTAAGGTGCTACTGTGGGGTCTGTGGAGTGTGATCACTTCTGGGGATGGGATTTTGGGGAGAGGAAAGGACACCATTTCTCCCACCAGATGCCTTTCCTACTCTTTTTCTTCCTTTTTTTTTTTTTTTCCTTTCATTATTTTTTTAATTAACCTGAAAAGAACAAAACCATCCTCTTGACAACCTTTACACATTCTCTGGTAAGCAGCTTTTCACTTTTCACTTTTCACTCTGCACTTAAAAGAATCTTTCTGTGCAAAAATCTTTCCCTCCCAGGTGGAATATCTGAGAGCTGAGGAGCAGAAGGAGGAAAGGAACTCATTCAAAAAAACTTGGATTTAAAAGGAACAGTGGGGGAAAAAAAAATACAGGCATGGGGTGCCACAAGCATTGAGCTTGCTGGCAGCAGGTTGACAGCAACGATTATTTACAAATTAAACAGGATTTGAGGAGCCTTGAAGAATTAGAAATCAATGGCAAAGAGCACCTGGAACATCCCCAGGGAGCTCAGGTTTCAAATTAGGAGAAAGATTCTCTTTTTTCCCCCCTCTTCTGGGGTTTTTTGGGGTTTTTTTTGGCCTGTAGAGGGATCCTGTGGATGGCAACAATTCCCTCCCCTTTTCTGGCCTCTTGGATTCCCTCTCATCATCCAGGTGGGATGAAGTTCCTCCTGGTTAAAAAATGGGAGTGGGCAATGAGCATCTCCCCACCCACAAACAGGAAAATCCATGTCTGCAGAGACAGGAAAATAACCCAAAAATCAACCAAAAAGGCTCTCAGGGCCTGGGAATATAATAAAAGAAATTTTAAAAAAAAGTACTTTTTGGTGCAAGGTGCTGCCTGGGCTGAGCACATCCCAAATTTGGGGATATCCCAAAGTCTTATGGTGCTTTAGCCACACCTGGCAGCCAAAATCCTGCCTGTGGTGGTGGGAAAGGGATTTACTGTGCTTCCTCTTAAAATACCTATTTACAGGACTGGTGTTTGCGCCAAACCTCATCATTTAAAAGCAGTTTCTACCACCTAAAACCACCCCCACCCCTCCCCAAAGCGGTCACGACTTTTACTGCTCGTTACAAAAATTAGACTTTTATTTGCAAATGCCTAAAAAAACCACCGTGATCTCTTTTGGGATCCCTCCTCCCCCACCCCTTTCTTGCCTTCTGGAAAGTCTTTTAATTTTTGTTGCTGTTGTTTTGTTTTTAGTAAGAAATAGCTTCAGTGGATGAAAGGAAGGATCTCCTTCCGGATCCATCGAGGCAGGATTGTCTCCTGCTGGTTCCCAGTCCTGGTGGGGAGAACTTTCCAAACTTCAAACTCCCCGTGGGGAGAGCAACCTCCACTTCTTCCCTTTAAAAATGAGGAGGGGGGGGGAAAAAAAAGCACAGGAAAAAAAAATTCCTCAGGAGAAGTGGACAAAACACGGCCTAGATGGCAAAATCCTCATGGTCCTGGGGGCTGAAGGCTGCTGCCCGCAGCATGTCCAAGGAGTTGACGAGGATCAGGGTGCCTGTGAGGTGCTTCCAGCGCTTGGTGATTGGGTTCTTCATCTTGTCCAGCCCCGTGTGCAGCTCCTGGATGACATCTCGGTAGCTGTCGCCCATCTGGCTGCTCCATGTTAGCAGGAAGTCGTAGGCAGGCTTCCACATGGCCTGGGGACAGAGAAGGGGGGACAAAGGTGGGAAGGGGATCTGAGCTCAGCCAGCATCCCCAGGACAAGCACATTCCCTGGAAAACATCCCCCTGGGATCCTGAGAGGAGAGTGGGCTCTGGAGGAACCTCCAGAGAAACATGGAGGTGTTTGGGTTGGAAAGGCCTTTGAGAGCACTAGGCCCACGCTGGTGGCTTGGCAGTGCTGGGCCAGGCTCCAACGCCTTGAAGGCCTTTTCCAACTGAAAGAATTCCAAGATCTCTTGATGCCTTAGGTTTGAACTTTTCTCTGTTCCCACCCCTGCAGTGCCCAGTGTGACTCTGCAGCTCCCTGGAGCTCGTTCAGTGCTGTTCTCTCATGCTCACACTGACATAACAAAGCCTCTCCAGCTCGCTCTCCAAGGACACCCAGACCCTCCTGGGCCCAACAACTGCAAACCTTCATCTTGGGGAGAGCTTGGGGGCAAGCTTGGGCAAATTCCATCCTTGCCTGGCTTCTGCTTGGGCAATTGATGCTGATATCAAAGTGGGAAGAACTCGGGAGCTGGCATTGTCCATTTTGGGATGCACTGAGGCAGGAGCCTCTGGAGCCCAGAGTGTGACCTCTGAAGGCCTTTCAGATAAATCCCTCCTTTATTCCTGTTTCTACAGAATTAGAATAGGAATACAGGAATATGGGAATACAGGAATATTCCTATCCTCTCTTTCTAGGGAGCCATTTAAGGCATCAATGCTGATAAAAAAGTGGGAAGAACTTGTGACCTGTCATCCATTTTGGGATGCACTGAGGCAGGAGCCTCTGGACCCCCAGGGTGTGATCTTTGAAGGCCTTTCAAATAAACTCCTCCTTTATTCCCTCATTCCTGCCTGGTCTCTGTTTCTAGGAAGCCATTTAAGGCATTATCTCCACGGAGGGCCCATGCAGGCCCTGCTCTCACCTCGCTGTCCACCGTGCCTGTCTTGTCTCGGTGTGGGGCCTCGTAGGCATCCATCTGCTGCTTGGACACCTTGGCCAGCTTCTCGGCCAGCTCCCGCCAGCGCTGGGCCACCTCCACGGCTGTGGTCAGCAGCACAAAGTCCTGGATCAGCCTCACCACCAGCCCCTGGCAGTCCATCTTCAGCAGGGCCTGCAGGACACGGCGGTGGAGGGAGGGGAAAAACATCAAGGTTGGGTGAATTCCCTCCGGGAGCATCCCAAAAAATCCTCCTGCCTCCTTGCTAAGTGACAGCTGGGGAAATTAGGCCGCCAGGCTGAGCAGGAGAGTAATCCCATTAATTGAACAAAGCTCTCGACCCCTCTGGCATGGGGCTGGCAGAGCCTCGTTCTCCATGAGAATCCATCTTCCCGGGGTGTCCAGGCCCCACCTTAAGCGGTTTAGAGCATCCCAGGGGGCTGAGGACAACAGATGCTTTTAACCAAGAGAACTAATCCGGCAGGGAGAGACATCCCAGAGCAGCAGCAGCACCCCCCAGAGGAAGGGACAACCAGGAGATTTTGGGATGGGACCTGGACATCAGCCCTGTCCAGGCTGGTGAAGACTCCGACACTACAGGACCATTGCTCAGTTTGGGACATTCTTCCTCTTCTCCTCCCCCTCCTCCTCCTTGTGCATCATTAATTGTCCTAAAAGCCAAGATTTCCCACAAACGGTTTTGAAGTGGGAAGAGCAAACTCCATCAGTCTGGGTTTTCTACTCAGGAATGATTCAGCCAGGAAAAAAAGGATGGAGTAGGGTTAGCTCCTGCCTGAAACTGTCCAATCCCATTAAAATCCCCTTTAGAGTGGGATGAAGCTGCAGTAGGGAAAGAATCCCCAGTGGAGCCTAGGAAAGGAAGGGTTTAATGGCAGTGTTTAGTCTCAGAGGATGGGAGCTGACTGCCAGGATCATCATCCCACTCCCCAGGGCTCCCTCAAGCCTCTGGACCACAACAGTCACAGCAGCAGCAACCCCAGAGCTTGGGCAAATCCCACCCTGAGCCTCTTTAACAACCCTTGATGTTATTAAAGATGGGAACAAAGCAAACAGCAGCACAGGGATGATTCTTATGGAAATCATGGATAAGGTGGTTCCCCACGTGGCCCAAATCCTCCTTTCTGCCACCGTGGGCCCCAACACGGGGCTCTGGGCGGATCCAGGTTTGCCTCTGGGGCAAAGAAGGGTTAAACCCTCCCAGTGGAGGTTTCTCTTGGGGGAGGGAAGATGGGAACATCTGAAACCACTCCACAGCGATTTGTGAAGGCAGAAGCGAGGTGATTTTCCCCTTCTCTGCTCCCAGCTTAACGCTGAGCTGGTTAGAAATCACAGCTGCAGCCCAGCACGTGTCTGCTCCTCCAAAGTGCTGACACCAGCTTCCCGTGGGAGCCAGGGAGGCTGTAAACCTCCTGGTTAAACAAGCCAGGAAAATCCATGGGGAAGAGAACTCATTTGGTCGTTCAAAAGACATTAGGAAGCATTTCAATCTCACACACCTGTGCCAGAAATGCCTCCTCTCCGACAATGCATGGATCCACCACCCTTCTCTGGATCCACCACGCTTTTCTGGATCCACCATCTCTGTCTGGATCCACCACCCCTCTCTGGATCCACCACCCTTCTCGGGACCCACCACCTTTTCTGGATCAATGATTCCCTCTGGACCCACCACTGTTCTCTGGATCCATCATTCCCTCTGGATCCACCACCCTTCTCTGGACCTACCACCCCTCTTTAGATCCATCACTCCCTCTGGATCCACCACTCTATCTGGATCCACCACCTCTGTCTGGATCCACCACCTTCTCTGGATCCATCATTCCCTCTGGATCCACCACCACTCTCTGGATCCATCATTCCCTCGGGATCCACCACCACTCTCTGGATCCATCACACTTTTCTAGATCCACCATCCTCTCTGGATCCACCTCTCTCTGGATCTATCACCCCTCTCTGGATCCACCACCCATCTCTGCAGGTGAGGGATTTAAAAAAATCCTAAGGAAAGAGCAGGCTGAGCATCCTCAAACCTGCCTTTCCAGGCAGCTGGATGCCAGTCCCGGGCAGAATGTGGTACTTAGGAGAGCAGGTGGAAGGAGCTGCTCTCATCCCTCCCCGAGGTCAGAGGCAGCAGAAGAGGCTGCCCGGAGCAGCTTAAGAAGGACGGAGCTGCAGGAGATGGATTCTCCTGCTCCTTTGCTGCAGGACATGGATTCTCCTGCTCCTCCTGCTGCTCCAGGTGAACAACAAAACAGCAGCGAGGAAAGCACTCGGGGAAGCCACCTTGGCACGACCTGCAAAGTCACTCCAAACCCAGGATTTTGGGAGAGACTCATCAGTCTGGAGTGCTGCATCAACTCTGAAACCACCTGCTGTGCCCTGGCTGCTCCCAGCGCATGGGCCAGGAAAATAGTTCTTCAAAAGACATTAGGAAGCATTTCAATCTCACACACCTGTGCCAGAAACGCCTCCTCTTCAACAATGCATGGATCCACCACCCTTCTCTGGATCCATCATTCCCTCTGGATCCACCACCATCTCTGAATCCACCACCCTTCTCGGGATCTACCACCACTCTCCAGATCCATCACCCTTCTCTGAATCCATCACCCTTCTCTGAATCCATCACCCTTCTCTGAATCCACCACCACTCTCTGGATCCACCACCCTTCTCTGGATCCATCATTCCCTCTGGATCCACTACCCTTCTCTGGATCCACCACCCTCTCTGGATCCACCACCCTTCTCTGGATCCATCACTCCCTCTGGATCCACCTACCTTCTCTGGATCCACCACCTTCTCTGGATCCATCATTCCCTCTGGATCCACCACCCTTCTCGGGATCCACCACCCTCTCTGGATCCACCACCTCTGTCTGGATCCATCACCCTTCTCAGGATCTATCACTCCCTCTGGATCCACCACCCTTCTCTGGATCCATCACTCCCTCTGGATCCACCTACCTTCTCTGGATCCACCACCTTCTCTGGATCCATCATTCCCTCTGGATCCACTACCCTTCTCGGGATCCACCACCCTTCTCTGGATCCACCACCTCTGTCTGGATCCACCACCCCTCTCTGGATCCACCATCCTCTCTGGATCCACCACCCTTCTCTGGATCCACCACCCTGGATCCACCCGCAGAGGTGCCAGGAGATGAGGACAGCACCAGAGCCACGTGGGGATGGGGTGAGAGAGCATCATGGACACCGAGGTGGCAGCCAGAGGGGGAATGTTACCGGGAACAGCAACACACACCGGGATTAGCTCAGATGACTTCATCCTCCAGTGGGATCACACTCCCATTTTTTCCATCCTCCTCCCTCCCCTCCTGGGATAGCTGAGCCCCTCCCACTCCATCCCCAGGTGTGACCTGGGCTGTGCTTTGCCAGAACCCTCCGAAATTTATTTATTATTTATTATTTGTTCCCCTGGGGAGCAGCTGGGAACTGGCTCTGCCAGCTCGGCAAAGAGCAAGAGAAGAGTGTTTGATATTCAAATCCCGGTTCAAAGCAGGAACACCTCCACTTAAAAGGCGTCCAGGGGAGGCCGAATTTACATCCCAGCTTTGAAATGCAGAATGCCATTTCCTGATGAAGGAAAGCAGCATATGGAGGAAAACAGCTCCCATTTAGGACTTTCAAACCCATGGGATATAAGGCCCTGTGTCCCCAAGGAGACCCTGAGACCCACGGGGTGAGAGGATGTTGGTGCACAGTCTTATCCTCCTCTCTGGGATACAGGTCAGGTTTTGACCCAAAAAAGCTGGCTCTGTACAAGAATTCCCCAAAATAATCCTTGTTTGGGCATCCAACGTCTCTCTCACTCATTTTCTGTCTGTCACCACCTCCAAAATCATCTCACACGTTTAAAATACACACTCTCAGCCTTAAATACTGATTTTTTTTTTGGCCTCATACTGGCTCCATGGGATAATTTCCTCGGACATGATGGAATCTCAGCATGATGAGGATGGGGAGGCCCTGGCACAGGGTGCCCAGAGATGTTGCCCCTGGATCCCTGGAAGTGCCCAAGGCCAGGCTGGATGGGGCTTGGAGCAACCTGGGGTAGCAGAAGGTGTCCCTGCTCATGGCAGGGGGTGGAAAGGGATGGGATTTAAGGTCCCTTCCAACCCAAAGCCATGGACCTGACCCTGACCTGCAGGACTTTAGGAGAGTTTCAGCCCTCCCAGCAGCTCTTTGAGGCCTGCATGCACCAGGGACAAGCAGAAACCCTTGGCAGGAGACAGGCAGCACATGGATACCTGGATACCAGGAGTCAGAGCGAACAAAACAACGAGAGAGGAGGGAAAAAAATAAAATATCCCAGCCTGGTCTCGTGTGTGACCTTTACAAGCAGCCTGGAGGAGAACAAGCTCAGAGTTTCCTCTGCACAGCTCCCTGCTGCCGTGCCAGGGGCATTCCCAGCAGAGCTGTGTTTTTCCCAACAGCGGTGTCTGGTGGAGGGATGATAAATGAGAGTCTCTCATTTATAAAATGACATAAATGACAGCCAGAGAGGGAGAAATGTGTCTCAGGGCAGGTCTAACTCCACGGGCCAGGCACCAAGGGTGACAAAATGTGCTTGAATCCATGCCCCAGCTTTTTTTTATCCAAGCCACCTGTGTGCTGCCTGCTTCCGAGGAGGGAGGAGGGAGGGAGAGCTTTCCCTCTCTGCTGCCATGAGCAATTCCTGAGCCACATCCCCCCGAGTTACCTTCACACTCCAATGCTGGTGCCTGATTAGAAAAACTGTAATTAAAGGCAGATTACTGATTAACCAGTCATCACGGCCGGGCTTTGCCTTGCTTGGCTGCTGGTGCACGGCTCTGCCGCTGGCGTTTTGTGTGCTCAACCCTGAACTCTGATAAATAAACCTGCTCCTGCTTCTCCCTTCCCACTCCTTCTGAGGGGAGACAACCAACTTTCGGATGAAACGGCCACACTGCGGCCGGCTCTTCTTGCCAGTCCATTTGTTACAAATAAAATCAGATTTAAACACAATAAAATCCATTACTGCCCCACTGCCATCCCCTGAAACATCATTATTTTCTTCTTTCACCGAGCTCAATCTAATTTCTCCACCAGCTAAGGAGGATTTGATGGCAGCGAGGGGTTTGGAAGCAGCATCGTGTTTCACCAAGAAGGGAGCTCATCCTTTATCCACAGGCTCAGCCTCCCAGAGAGCAGGATTAGAGAAACAAGGAGGATAAATCCTGCCCTGGGACTCTGCTCTCCAGGCAGCCACAGGGGAGCAGGATGTTTTCCTGCAGCTCCCTGAGCCTTATCTTTCCCTTTGTCTCCCCACTGAGGATTCTCCGTGACCTGGGATCCCTGAAAACAACGGGAATAGATAAAAGCAACACCTACAGGGTTTGCAAACAGCTAAAGCAAACAGCACAAACTCCTGGAAAGATGACGTTTCGTACAGGATTGACTTGCCAATGGCATCCTAGAAATACTTGCAGGCAGCACTCTCCTTTTCCTCCAGGTTCCTTTTTCGGGACAAGGAGCAAGCCACACTTTTCCATTTGAGACGTATAAAATATCCCAGCTCAGAGTTGCCCTTGGTTTAGCTGCCATTCATGGAATAAAAAAAAAGAATCCCCATCCCTGGAAGTGTTCAAGGCCAGGTTGGACAGGGCTTGGAGCAGCCTGGGATAGTGGGAGGTGTCCCTGCCCGTGGCAGGGGGTGGGACTGGGATGAGCTTTGAGGTTTCTTTCAACACAAACCATTCTGGGATTCTGGAATTCCAAGCACCTCGGCACATCCCTCATTATCACCATGAATCCCACTAAACCCAGAGCCCACCAACCCCAGGGCTGGGCTCCTCACGCCTGGCAGTGCCCAGCAGTCTTCCAAAGACCCTAAAAGATGGACTTCACTCTCTACAGACCGAATTAATTAATTAATTACCTCTCTCCAGAGCCGGGAAGGAAGCCCCCACAACCATCCCCTTCGCCAGGCCTCAGACTCACCGTCATCAGCTCCTTCTGGAAGGATTTCCTCTCCTTGTTCTCCACGCTGTTGCAGTCTTCCTTCAGCTTCTCCAGGACGGAGGCCACTCGCTCAGGCTCGCTGTCCAGCTCCGCCCGGCAGAAAAACGTCAGCGGCAGGTTCAGGTAGCCCAGGGCGTCGGCGAAGGAGCGCCAGCTGCTGAGGTTCTCCATCAGCAGAGTCCTCACCGAGGCGTAGATGTAGGTCAGGAACTTGCAGGGCCTCAGGATCTGCTCCAGCAGCAGGCTGGTGGTGAGATCCGGCCCGGAGAAGTAGCTGGGTTTGACCTTCCCGACCACCAACACGTTTTTGGTGTGCACGAGGCCGATTTTGCCCTGGTAGTAGCCAATGTACCACTCCTTGGTCCACAGCTGGCCTTTCAACCTGATCTTCTCCTCACTGAGGAGGGCTATGACGTCTCCCTTCTTGTACTCCAGCAAATAGTGGTTCTTGCTCTGCCTCACCACCGTCTTCAGCAGCTTCCCGTACTTGAGGCTCAGCACCGGCCGGTCCTGAAAAACAGGATACTTGGCGGTGGCAGCCAGAGGGGAGAGGATGATCTTCCCCACCTCGTTCTTCTTGAGGAACCGCCTCTGCCCCGTGGGTTTGATGGCGCTTTTCGGAGGCGGTTGCGGCGTCTGGACGCAGAACTGGGTCAGGATGGAATCCTGGTCGTCCTTGACTTGTATCCTCAGCGTGAAGTCCGAGAGCTCGTTGGGGTCGTGGGAGGCGATGGGGAAGATGAGGCGGCTCACCTTGCCCAGCTTCATCTGGAAGCCTCGGACAATCTTGGCTTGCTCGCTGGCCTTCACCTCATAGTTGGTCATGTTGGAGAACATGCAGAGCTTGAGGTCCTGGGGCCTGGACAGGGCAAACTGGTGCTTGCCCCAGAGCTGGAGGGCGACGGGAGCCGGGCTGTGGGACTGCCTGGTGACCTCGTTGACCAGCAAGGTCTTGGGTGCACACTCATGGCCGAACATGGCCACCACGGTCTTGAAGGAAGGGTGGATGTGCTTGGGGCCATAGACGCCCACCGTGATCTTCTTGCTGATGTAATCCCACACGGTGTAAGGGTAGAGGATGTTGTGGCCCTGCGCCACGGCCGCCACGTACATGCAGGGCTCCAGGTTCTCCAGCTGCACCTGGATGGTGTCCCCGTAGGAATAGCTCAGCTGCATGGGCGTGTAGGGTCCTTCCTTCACATCGCTGCGCAGGCACTGCAGCCCCACCAGGCTCTTGCTCACCACGTCGTTCTTGACCTCCGCCGACACCTTCATCTCCAGGATGATGAAGGTCTTCACCTCCATGTTGCTGAGCTTGATCTGCAGGACGGGGCTGATGGTGCTGCACTTGTCGCTGTTCAGCTCCAGCGGAGGGTCCAGCATGGCCTTCATGGAGATCTGCTGTGTCTCCCCGGGGCACACGTGGCCCTCGGGCACGTGGATGCTGATGTTGGTGTCGGGCAGCTGGACGGCCCCGCCGGAGCTGTCCAGCTTGCACACAATGTTGGTCTCCACCGGCTGCGTCTGACCCCAGCCAGGACTTTGGCCGAGCAAATCCAAATCGTGGCAAGACCGAGCCAGCTTCCTGTGGTTCAGCCACGCTGTCCTAAAATCCTCCCTGCTCTGGAACTGCTCGGGGGTGGGAGACTTCAGGCCGCTGAAGAAACCCGACGAGGTCGGCGTGTCCGACTTGGCCTGGAGGACAGACAGCTCGGACAAGCTGTAGGAGCGTTTGCTTCGGAAGAAGGGGTTGTCCCTTCTCACAGGCTGCTCCACATCCAGCCTGTTGCTGGGGGGAAACTCATCAAAAAGGTTCCCCAGGCTGCTGTTGGCAGCTGAGCTGGGGAGGGTTGATGTGGGAGCCGCCGTGTCGAAGAGCAACAAATCCACAGCCACGCTGGAGTCGGATTCTTTATCCGAGCCAGGCGCCGCTGGCAAATTCCCGTTCAGGAACGGGTTGGTCTGTGCTCCATTCAGGAAGGGGTTGTTCTGGTAGGGTTTGGCAGAGTTCCTCTTCACATCAGTCCATTCCCCGAGCAGGTCCAGCTCCTTGACGCCCTCGTCGGGGCTCTCCAGCAGATTGTCGATCATGCCGCTGTCCGTGAGGGAGGAGTTGCGGTAGTTCACGGGCTGCACGTAGGAGGATGGGATGTATCCCATCTCCGTGGTGTTGTGGGCGTACCACCACTCCCCTCCCGACGTGTCCAGCACGTACAGGTGGTCCCCCTTGGAGAACTTCAAGGTGGTGAAATTCGTGGGACAGTAATCCTTGATTGCCACGACTTCCTTCGCGTTCCCGAAGGACGTGGGGTTGTCCACCAGCAAGGCACTGGGAGAAGGCACTGCAGAGGCAAGGAGAGAAGAGCCCTGTGAGAGATGCACAGCAGAGTCATCACCAGTTTGCAGTCATTTATTCCAGGTCACCACTCCATTGCTGCTTTCAGTGACCAAGGCAGTTTTGGAATCACTGAATCATTAAAGCTGGAAAAGCCCTCCAAGATCATCGAGTCCAACCCAGCTAGCCCAGCACTGACACTGACTAAGCCATGTCCCCAAGTGCCACATCTACGTGTTTTCTAAACACTTCCAAGGTCCACTTGATTCCAAGGTCCACTGATTCCTTGGGTGGCCTCTCAAGCCTGAAGGTTTTCAAGAAAACTCCACTATTTCTGCTTCATTCACACCTTTCTTCCCCAAAGGGTTCCCCTAAACTCGAGATAACTTTCACTGCAGGCTAAAAGCTCTCTTGCTCTGCTGTAAATCCCTCTCCTACACATGTCAAACATGGCCTGAGAGGCTGTGGCTGCCCCTGGATCCCTGGAAGTGTCCAAGACCAGGCTGGACACTGGGGCTTGGAGCAACCTGGGATAGCAGAAGGTGTCCCTGCTTTCAGGTCCCTCCCAAACCCAACCATTCTGTGTTTCTAAAGGTTTCTAAAGGTCACCCAGTTTGAACCCTCACAGAATCCCAGCACCTCCCTCCCACACTGCTGTTGTGGTCCTGGCAGCATCTCCAACCTCCCTTGCAGCAGTGCCAGCAGAAAGTTGTTTTTCCAGGGGATCCCAACGGATATCCAGGCTGGGTTGAGCCTACACTGTCACCCTATTTATTGGCTTTGCTCTCATTTTCAGGACGTGTTTCTGTAAAAAAGCACTAAAACAAAGCTGCAGATGACGTTCCATCAGTGGTTAAATTGGTGTCTCCCTAGGTAGACTGAAGAAAATAAGGAAAGCTGGATTTTCACCAACAGGGAGCTGCAAGGGAACTGAGACAGCACCTGCTTCAACAGGCTCGAGAGCTCTCTGGGAGGAAAAGGGAGTTTAGAAAACACAGGAAGCCCTTAAAATCTCAGAGACAAAGAGATGGGAGCTCAGACTGTACATCCCCACAGCCACAACTTCTCAGCACGGAAATAACAAGGCGAGGGAAGATACAGCTGAGCAAAGAGAAGCCTTTAAATATAGCCTGGGGATCAAATATTCGGAGGAGAAGAGTTTTGTACACGTCCTGAACAACTCATCTGCCAGCAGGCAAAGGCGTGAGGACATTTATGCAGTGGAGAACTACACAGAGACCCTAAATTGGGATTATTTTTTGGCAGTCTGGTAGCCAAAATAATTGGCTGGTGGCCTTGGATGCCACCTTTAACTCAGCCACACTGCAGGATGAAGCATTTTTGGGGTCAGATGGGACAGGCAGGTGGCTGTTCCCATGCCCCTCCAGCTGTGCACGCAGAGGGTTAACTGGGATGTGCTGAAACCCCTTGGAGAAGAGGAGTCACTCCTATTTTTGCATTAAAACCCATCCAATTTGCAGCCAAGCGGGCGTTTGATGTTCAGGCGCCGCACCTGCACAAACAACAGCCTTTGTGTGTGTTTATTTTCCACCTGGAGCTCTTCCTTGGGATGCTCTCCTGCCAGGGGAGCAGCAATTCCCCTCCCACCCGACCACGGCTTTGATGCTGGGTAAGGAAAACACATCAGGGGAAAAAAAAAAAAACAAAAGGATTATTGGAGCAAGCTGCAGGCTCTCGGCGCCGGGGAGAGGAGACACCTTTGTCACTGCCTCATTGGTGTCCCTGAGCCCTCCCAGGAGGGGAGGATGGGGCTGAAATGAGAGGGAGATCAGCCCCCCACGCACCTTTGACGTCGCAGAGCGTGGTTTCAGCAAAGCCCTCGCCCAGGTCGATGAGTGTCCCCTCGGACTTGCACCGTGGGAGTCCTCCCGAGTTGGCTGCCCGGATCCTCTGCGCTGCCATCTCCGCTCCCGGCGGGCACTACATGGCCATGGGCAGCCCAGTGTCACCTCGGGGAACCAGCCTGGGGGACAGAGACAAAGGCCAGGGTGTTAGAAAGGCTCGGGGTGCTCCCCCCATGGTGCCCATACGGGAGAGCGTCCTCCTTCTCTCCCTTAAACCATCGTGGAATATGACCTGGATGCTCCCAGGAATCCTTGGAGAGCAAGGACAGCCTGGTTCTTGCACGATGCTGGCCACAGCCCTCTGGCCTTACAGAGCTTTTTGAGAATCTGCTGCTCCCGGGACTGTAAATTGCTCCTTCTCCCTGTTTCCCAAGCATTTGCTCATTGCCATGACACAATTATGAAACCATCCAGCATTGGGCTGCTCTGGGAGCATGGAAGACCCACAGGACTTGGGTTTTTTCCATGCTCAAATGGGTCATCCCTCTCTGTGGGACCCTGTGTGGGGTCCCAAGGTGCTGTTCTTTGCCCAGGGAGCTCTCTCTTCTCAATCTCTCATGTCAGGAAAAACAACGAAGAAACTTCTCTGCTGCTTCAGGTTTGTTTATGATATCTTATCAAAGGTTCAGGAACAGCCTCTCTGCTGCTTCCAGGTGCACAATGGCTGCAGAGGCTGCTTACAGAGAGTTTATATCGTTTTTAGCATCAAATAGGAAAGTTCTACGTGTCTTATTTTGTCTTTAAAACCAATATCTATGAATTTTATTAATATGTCTCTTCTACACTAGATTGTCTCTACCAATCACTAAATCACAGGAACTCAGGTCAGAGAAGAAAGGGAGAAGAAGAAGGAGAAGGAGAAGGAGAAGGAGAAGGAGAAGGAGAAGGAGAAGGAGAAGGAGAAGGAGAAGGAGAAGGAGAAGGAGAAGGAGAAGGAGAAGGAGAAGGAGAAGGAGAAGGAGAAGGAGAAGGAGAAGGAGAAGGAGAAGGAGAAGGAGAAGGAGAAGGAGAAGGAGAAGGAGAAGGAGAAGGAGAAGGAGAAGGAGAAGGAGAAGGAGAAGGAGAAGGAGAAGGAGAAGGAGANAACAACATCTCTTCATTTCTTTGGTGCTCTCAGCTCACCCAGAAGTGGGAGCAGTTTTTCCCATGGGCTTAGTTCATAGGCTAAGCCTTCCTGGGGAGCTTTAGGGATGAAATTTGTCCCTTAAAGACCAGAAAAAGTTTTTTCTGGCTTTCCTGGGTTCCAACACCTCTCTCCCACCGCAGCACTGGGATCTCCTGGGATGGGAACTGGCTCTTCCCCTCACCCAGCCAACCAGGCACAGCAACATCCCTCCCTGCACTGAATGCGATAAAAATAAGGGGTTTTTTCCTCCTTTTTTTTTTTAATAAGCAGCACTTGCAAAAACACTTCCAGAACCCCTGTGGAAGAGCAGCTGCCTTAACCCCGGGGAGCTGAGAGGGAAAGGAGCTCATTCCCACAAGACACTCCGACCACCAACGCCGCGGCTGATGCAAGCGTGGGCAAGAGCTGCCCTGACGTCACCCCTGTCCTCTGCAGCTTGGGACAGCGGCCAGATGGGCCAGGACAAGCAGGGAAGGCTGAAGGCATGGCTGGAGCACAGCCTGAGCTGTGAGTGGCTGCTCCAGGTTTGCACCACGGAGCAGGAACGCTGTCCTGGCTACCCGGGATCATCCCGGAGATTCCAGATCCATCCCCTGCCTCCTGCTCCCTCAAACCCGCTACAAAACTCCAGCCTGGCTGCAGAGCACCAAAAGGTCTTAAACATCCAAGTTTTAATTAAAAGTTACCTTCAAACCCCTTGTTTTACAAAGGGATTTTCACCCACTCCTAACGCTATTCTTCCTTTCTCCCCCTCCCGTTTTTCTCTTTTCCTCCCTCAGCTCGAAGATGAAATCAAGCAGAAAATAACAGCCAGACCCAAATTCCTGAGGTGGGAATACGGAGCTGCTGCCTCCTCCGGCACTGTGAGGGGGAACAGCAAGTCCTGAAGGATTTGGTGCCCTTTTCTGGAATGCAGCAAGAGGAAATTTGCAGGGGAGAGCTCCGAGCAGGAGATACTCCAGCCTGCTTGAAATGCTTCCCAAGCCATCCCCGGGGCTGGTATGCCGGGAATGTGGCTGGCTGGAAGGGATGCACCAAGCTCCAGCCAGAAAAGGGAAGGGAGAACTTGTGTGCAAACACTTCCCCCCTTGCAGGAGAGCCTCCTGTCGGGAGCAATCCAAAGGGAGAGGAAATAAAACACAGGCTTTGAGTCAAGGCTGAGCTTATCGGGGCTGGGACAGGGAAGAGAGAGGATCTGGAGCTGCTGCCAGGGGCAAGACAAGGGAAAAATCAGTGGGAAGCATGGAAGGGAGGAAGGGAGGATGCCAAGAAAGACCCCAAACGTGGAAAGACCCCAAACACACAGTGCCTCCCTCTAGAGACCCCACAGATGCTTCGTGGGCTCTTACAGAGTTGTTTTCCTCCCTGGCTGGAAGGAAAATTCCTCCCTGCCTTCATTGAGGCAAAAAAAAAAACCCAAAAAAACCCCTCCACAACGGCATCACCAGCACAGAAAGAGCTCAAGTGGCAAAGTTTTCACTGATTTTGGTGATCCTTGCACATGATCCTGTTGAAAAAAACCATTGTGGCATCCCAAAATTCCTCCCTGCTCCGGCAGCACTGCACAAAGTAGGAAAAAACCAAGTGTAAGTCACAAATACGTTTTGAAACACCTGCCTGCTGGTCCAAATAAATTCTATATTAATTTATGGCAGCTACAGCCCTGACAGCTCTCGCTGACATATCCACAAGCCTGGAATTCGCAGGGATGGATTTATATAAATAAATTCCTTTGTTTATATAAAGGAGAGGGGAAACTCCATGCCAAAGGTCTCTGACAGATGTGGCTGTGTGGAGAAACAGCTGGAAAAAAAATCCCCTCTTCATCCCTGAGGCCTCAAAAGGCAGCAAGAACCTGCTCACAAATGAGGGATAATGGAAAGGGATAATAATAATTATAATAATTAAGAGAGGGATAATAATAAATGTTCTCTTCTGACATCCTGGATCTCTCTGTCCTTCCTGGATCTGTCTGTCCCTCCTGGATGTAGGGATGCACATAAACTTTTAAAGAACTTAATCCAGGCCCCCCACGGCTGGATTTGGGATGGGGAGTCCTGTTTTAGAGCTGGAAATGGACCCAAAATGTTTCTGAACGCAGAGATAACCAGCAAACCCTCAAATCCAGGCTGTGTGAGGATAAAAGGGATAATGGGAGCATCGTGGGGAGGAAACAAAGGGCGGAAGGGGCAAGATTTGTTTAGAAATCACCGAGACAATGGTCTGCAAACTCGTCTGAAAGCGCTTTAAATTTAGCCTGGGGTTAAAAATAGCCCAGGGAAAGACCCAGCCTCATGTGTTCACTCAAAAAAACCCTCCAGTGGGTGACCAGAGCTCGCCCTGACAGTGCCAGCAGCTGAATCAGAGTATCAGAGAGTAGAAACCTCCACAGAATTCAGTGGGTTTAACCTGAGACCCTGGATGGAGCTTGGATCGATGAAATAAATTTATACAGACAATAAGTAAAGAGTTACAGACTTGTAGCTTTGTAAGTTAAAGGTAAAAGGTGGTTTAAGTAAGCAAGGAATCATATTGAGTGAGATGGTAAAGTTTAAAAAACAGAAATGGAAGTGTGATTTTGTAGAACAAGTTAAAACTTAGTAAAAAAATATGTAAAAACATGTAAGTGAAGACACTGGCTAAAAATTACTGCATTTCAGGAGAATAAGGTTAAGATGATAGGTCAGTAAGTTAAAACAATACATGTGTCAGTTTTCTGTTAGCCCAGGAAGTTCTGTTTGTGGTGGAAGAAAGGCACCTGGTGACTTTATTTTCTGTAATGGACACTCCATTGTTAACGAAGTTTCACAGCCTAACGAGACTGATGTGCTTATCTGAATAATAAAACTGAGAGAGAGAAGAAAATTCCAGCTCTCCTACTTAATCCAACACCCTCACAGACACAAAACCAACATTTTTGGTGCCTCCCAGTGTGAGGATGACCCAAACAAAAAACCAACAGTCCTGCATCTTCTCAAAGGCACCCAGGTCTGGTTTTCACACCACTGTGTTCCCTCCCCGTTAGGAAAAGGGAATGCTGCAGGCTCAAATCCAACCCTACAAGGCAGGGGGACTTGCTGCCTGCTCCCCTCCATCCCAACAGAGTAGCTGCCTGGATCAGGGTCATGTTATTCCTTCCAAAATCCAAACCAGGCTTTGCTGGGAGCTGCAGAGAAAGCCTTAGGGAAGCCCCAGTGAGCCCCTGGATTTAACTCTGCATGAGCTAGGGGTCAGGATAAGGGGTTTGGGATGGGATGGGATATGGGATNACATTTCCATGGGTGCATCCCTCCTGGGATGGAGGGTGCTGGCCCTGGATTTAACTCTGCGTGAGCTAGGGGTCAGGATAAGAGGTTTGGGATGGGATGGGATGGGATGGGATATGGGATGGGATATGGGATGGGATGTGCAGGCTGAGCACACTGTGGAGAGCCTGGCTGCTTCTCAAAGGGCAGAGAGGAGACGGCAGGGTGTTGGATCAGTGCTCCTGGATCTCCTCTTACAGGATCATGGAATATCCTGAGCTAGGAGGGACCCCAAGGATCATTCCTGGCCCTGCACAGACACCCCAACAATCCCACCCTGGGCATCCCTGCCAGTGGTGTCCTGGAATTCCTGGAGCTCTGGCAGCCTCGGGGCTGTCCCCATTCCCTGGGCAGTGCCCAGCACCCTCTGGGGGAAGAACCTTTCCCTAAAATCCAACCTAAACCACCCCTGGAACAGCTCCAGCTGCTCCCTCAGGTCCCACCAGCAGGTCTGGGGCTGGTGACAATGTCACATCTATTGAAAAAAAACCACTTACTCAAACTTGCTAAAAACAAAACCCAGAGGTCATTTTTCCTGCAGCACTTGAGGGGACACACAGCATTCAGCATCCCAGCTGCAGCATTTCCCGGCATGGAAAAGGTTAAAAATAGCTTCTGCAAACCGCCTGGTGCAACTCATCCCAGAAATCCAACCGCAGGCCCAGGGGAGCCCCCTGAGACCTCCTCTGCCAGCTCCACCCATCATTCCAAGCTCATCCCAATGGAATTACAGGACAGACACACCTCTGTCCCAACACTGAGCCATCAATCAAAGACACACCACGGGCACCCAGCCATGCTGGACAGGGCTGGCAGGGAAAAGCAATCCCGGGAAAAATACCAAACCTGCGTCCCGGAGCGAAGAAAGGCAATAAAAACCACGGGAACACCCAAAAGTGCACAGCCCAAGGGCAGGAAGCAGGATCTGCTTGCTTGGGCGAGGCAAGGTCCTCTCCAACGAGCCCAGAGTAGGTGGGAGAGGACCCCCTCCAGAAGCCTCAGTGCTGGAAAATTCCCAGACTGCCAAGAATTTGGGCTGATAAGACCCAGGAGGGCTGGAGGGGTACCAAGCACGGTCAGGGCTGGAGATGGAGCCAGGTCCTTCCACCAGCAAAGACATCAATCCTTGCCCATCCCACACTTGCCAGCCCTCCCTTGGAGCTGCAGTGTCCATCCCTGCATCCCATGGTCCATCCCATCCATGTCCATGCCCATGGAAGCACAAGGAACCACCATGACGCAAGATTGGTCAACTCTGCCGTAATTACCACTCTGCACCCTTGTTTTCCCTGGAAAATTCATTGAAAAAAGCCTCTCAAGGCTGTGGGGAAAGCTCAGGGGAAATCTCCCACCTTACCCTTGGCCACAGTTTGGAAATTGGGAAGAAGAAGCTTCCAATGAATCACTCGTCATCCTCTCTCTACACCGGAGCCAAGATCAGCTCCAGGCACTTGCTGCTTATGGCTTTTAATTTGCTTTTTCCTTCTCCAAAGCCGAGTTCCTCCGGCTCTCCTACAAACACAGAAGTGTTTTTGGAGGTTTCTTTTAAAAACAGTCATCTTTGCTCGGATATGAGCAAATTTAAACTTTTTCTAGTTAGGAATTCATGTCCCAGAGCCACAGCTCTCCCCACAACGCTTGTCCCACACGATGAATTCACTGAAAATGTTGATTTTATCAGTCACAAAACCTCAGGTAACTCAAATACATGAAGGCAGATGCAGAAAAGACCTCTCCAAACCCTGGGGACATCCCATGCCTGAGGGATCTGCTCAGGGAGCACCAGATGACACCAACACGCTGCGGTGTGCAATGGTCCTCAAAAGAAGCTGAAAAAAGGCCCAAAGTGGCCAAAACTGCCAAATTTTAGGAAAAGACCTGATTTAGGAACTTGATTTCGCCCTGTGGATTCTTCACCTTCAAGATCTTCCTCCTGGCCATGACACAACACAATGTTGGCCCTTGCTCAACCTGCTCCCCCCCTCAGTGGAAGATGATCCCACGACTTTGAAAATTCCCTCCTTTTTTTCCAGGCTTGTACTGGCAGATCTTCGAGCACATGAGAAAACCCAACATCCCCAAAACTGGCAACGCCAGGGTCTTCTGCAGCCTTCTGCAAGGCTGGGACGGCTTTGGAAGCTGCTGGTGGCAAGGCACAGAAGACTGATGACCTTGCAGCTCATCTCCTGGTGATCCAGGCCTCTTCCACGAGCCTTGGTGGCTCATGGAAGCCTCTTCCCCATGAGTGCTGGTGGGGATGGGTGGGGAAGAGCTGGCTGCTGTTGCATTTTTCCCCCCCTACCCTGTCAGGGGGGAGATGTTCTTCTTTGGACCCTGACTCCTGGCCCGGCTGTGTTCCTTATTTCANCTCATTGACATCTCCTCTACACTAAATTCTATCTACCAATTAACAAACCACAGGAACTCATGTCAGAGGGAAAAAGGAAGAGGAGAAGAAAGAAGAAGATGAAGAAGAAGGAGCCAACACCCTAGAATCTCCATGTTGGCTCTATATAATATATATAGCAAAACCTAAAAACTCCAGCTCCATATCTGTGGTGCACTAAACAACATCTCCTCATTTCTTTGGTGCTCTCAGCTCATCCAGAAGTGGAGGCAAATGCTCCCACGAGCTTGGTTCGCAGGCCAAGCCTTTTTTGAGGAGCTCTGAGGATAAAACAAACACCCAAAGGAGCAGGAAAAGTTCCCAAGCTTTTCCTAGACTCCAACACTGCCCCTCAGAAGCCTGGCCCAAGCACTCTCCATGCCCAATGCCAGCCGTGCCACGCTTCCCAGCGATTCCTGACCCCGCTGCCTCTCTCTTATCTCCTCCTCCTCCTCCTCCTCTTCTTCCCTTCGCCGCTTGCGTTTGCCAAGCCAAGATAAACCACCCCTTAAGACAACACCAAACACCAGCTCTTTGTACCAGAGGGAACAGCCCTGGCGTGAACTCGCACGTCCGTCCCGGCGCGGAGCCTCTCCCCGGGAGCAGCACTTCAGTCCCTTCCCCTGCCAACAACAGAGGGCTTGTGGAAGCATTGGGCACCTCCCACCCCTCCCGCGGTGCCCTCACGTCCCAGGGGGGTTCGCTCTGTGCCCATTCCCCGCCGTGTGATGCCGGAAGGGCTGGCAGCTGCCATGGCGGAGTCAGGCCCCGCGCCGTGCCCTCAGCTCCCTGCCAAGCCCCGCGGAAAAATCCTGCNATCCCGGGGGGGTTCGCTCCGTGCCCTCACGTCCTGGGGGGTTCGCTCCGGAGCCCATTCCCCACTGCGTGATGCGGGAAGGGCTGGCAGCTGCCATGGCGGAGTCAGGCCCCACGCCGTGCCCTCAGCTCCCTGCCAAGCCCCGCGGAAAAATCCTACCCTGGAGCTCCAGCTTGGCTCAGCTCCTGCTGCCAGGGAAAGGGCGAGCCAAGCGTGGCCAGTTTGAGGGAGAAGGGAGGGCAGTGAAGGCAGTTTTGGCTGAGCGTGTGCTGCTGGGGCCTGGTGTCCATCATGGCTTCCCTGCCGGGGATGTCATCCTCCACAGGCAAAGTGGGAAGGATGTGTTGCCTTTCCCTGGTCTTAAAATTAAAACCAAAACATGGTTTATGGGGAAAAGGAGTTTTTATTTCAGGATCCTTGGGTGCAGCACTTGGTCCAGGTGGAATGCCCTGAAATGCACTCACTGCCCCCACACACCGAAATGCACACAATTATAGGCTTTGCNAAAAGCACTAAGAATACATAAAACTATAAAAGAGTATGTAAGAGGGGTACAAAAGAAAAAGTAAAAAATCATCCTGGCATCAGACAGGAAGGATTCCTTTCATAGCAGCGACTCTGGAGCACGAGTCCCGCTGGATATCCATCACCAGCTAAGCAAAGACTCAAATATAGATTAGTCCTTAGGGTGGGAAAAGGGAGTTTTCCCTGCAGGACCCCATGCTGCTGCCCAGCACTGATTCCATGGCGAGATGCAGGCACCACCCTTGAGCACCCACAGCAACCTCCAAAGCCCACCCTAAATCCCTGGAAACGGTGCTGGTATGGCAGAGGTTTAAAAATCCTGGAGGTGCTGCACGGGGCAGGAAGCCTTGTGAGGTTTAGAGGGCCACAGGAAAGGTTTTCCCAGGACAACAGGTCCCAGGTCCTCCCGCTCTGCAGCAATGCTTCCCAGCAACGAAACCACAACACACACGCCAGCCCTGGCAACACAGGGAAGTAAATAAAGCTGGACTTGCTTCCATGGTTTCAGGACTACCACCCGCTCTGGCATCCTCAAAAAGAGCAAGGCAGGGGGGGATGACTCCAGTGGGACAGTCCTCGGTGCAAAGGATGCTGCTGGAGCACCAGCACGGAGAGCAAGGCACTCCTCTGATGCCAAAATGATATTTTGCTTTTTCTTTTATACCCCTCTTATATACTCTTTTATATAGTTTTATGTATTCTTAGTGCTTTTACCCTACATATTTGTAATTTTCCAAGGCTGTTAGCTCAGCTCACCACCGTTAAACCAGGAGAGCAAACATCCTGGGCGCCCCAGACACCAAGGGCCTCTCCAGAACACATTTTGGAACCTCAGACAGGCCCAGCCAGGGGGAAGGTTCCTCACAACGAGGGCTTCACTCCAGCCTCTCATTGGGGAACCTTTGATAGATGTGCTAATTAGTAAGGCCTATAATTGTGTGTATTTTCATGGCATTCCACTTGGACCAAGTGCTGCACCCAAGGATCCTGAAATAAACCCCGAGGTAAAAACCCCTTTTCCCCATAAACCATGCTTTGATTTTAATTTTCAGACCAGGGAAAGGCAACACCCCAAGAACAGATTCCTCCATTCCTCAGAGCCAGCTGAAAACCCAGAGGTGGTGTCTGCCCAAACCTCTCTTGGTGAGGCAGTGAGATCAAAGGAAACCTCAGCAGGGACCATTCAGGACCTCTTGCCCAAGGGAGGGTTTGGTTCTCTGAACCCACAGACATTTCTGCCTCCACAAAGTCTTACAGCAAGGAACTCCACGGATGGGCTGGAAGACAATGGAAAACTCTTCTCCCTCAGGAACAGGCTCTCATCTGATGTCCACCAGCCCTCCTTATCAGAAGAGGCAGAGTTTAGTCCTGGTCCACCCTGCCCCTGATGTCTGCTCAGGGTTCTTCCAAGGGAAAAAACACTTCCTGATTTGGGCAGAGCACTCCCAAAGGTGTCCTGGCTTTTTAACGGGGAGCTGTGGATGGATGCTCCTCTGGCAGAGCAAGGATCTTGATCCAGATGAGTCCCAGGGGGGCCAACAAAACCATGAAAACCCAAAATCCCATCTACTCCCAGAGGAGCTCACTGCAAAAGCCATCAACTCAAGCTTTAAAACCCCTGGATGGAACAGGAGTCAGGAGAGAACCGTCTTCCTCCAAGCCCTCACAGCCCCTTCCAAAGTCCTTCACAAGCCCAAGAGCTTGGCCAGCAGCCAAAGCAAGACTGTTCCTGAAGGGTGTTTAGGGCCAAAAGCATGGAGCAAACGCCCCTCAAAGCAGGGAAACTCAGATTGGAGCTGGATCAGGCTACAGCCCAAGCTCACACTGGTCATCGGTGGTGGGGGAGAAATGAAATTCACCTTTCCAGAGCCACAATAAGACCACTTTTAAAGAAAAAGGGGTCTTGATCCTGCCAGAATCACCAGGAAAATGCATCCAGCCACCACGGTCACCCAGGAGATCTGAGGCCAACACCCACAAAGAGCAGAGTAAGGGAAACCATGGAAGCCAAAAGGAGAGGAAACAGCTTCCCACCTCTGTGGGTGCTGCAAGAACCGTCTCATCATCACCCAAGGGAGGGGGGCCCTCAACCCCTCCTCCCCACCTCAAACCAACCAAATCCATAGAAGCTTGAAGGCCAGAGGCACTAAATTGAGAAAATCCTGGAGCGACTCACTATCTTCCCACTCCCCAGCCGCAGTCCCAGCAGCTTCTCCTTCCTCAGATAATTTGGATGCTAATTTGGATGCTAATTTGGCCTTCAAGAGCTGTCAAAGTCCCTGAATCGCTGAGCTTCCCCCAAGAGGAGCTTTGACTGCATCAACGACACTTCAGAGCTCTGTCCCCATCACCCTTCAGTGATTCTGCCCTCACGTTCTCCTTGTTCCTGGCTGGAAAACCAGTCCCACCAGCGTGACCAGAGAAGGACAGGCACAAAAAAAGCCACTCCTGCTGCAGGCTGGACAGGCAGGTGCAGAGAGGTGCAGAGAGGACAAGGCAAAGCTCCAGAGATGAGCTGCAGACCACCAGAGATGGGGTGGCTCAGAGCAGATCACACAGGCAACACCACAAAGCTCTCCCGGCCCAAGCACTCCACCCAAGATTGATTTGTCTCCAGGTATCCTCAGCCAGGAGGCTCATTTTTGGGAAAAACGAGGGGTTTTGTCCCCAGCTTGCTGCCTGAGGACGGAGAGCAGCAGATTCCCTCGCAGAGGGATGGGACATCTCTGGATTCCAAGGACTCGTTCAAGCTGGGACAAAACCACTCCCTTGGTTTGATGCTCTTGCATATCCTGATTAGTCCAGCACTGATCTGCTGCTGGATTACAGGACACCTTCAGCTATGCTGAAAATGCTGACGGGAGCCAAAAACCTCCTGTCCTCTCTCTGAGCAGAAACAAATAAGAATCAGCACATTGCAAAGAATTCCCTCAAAACAGCAAGGCTTTTTTTTTTTTTTAAGCTGCTCTTTGGTAAACATTCCCAAACCAGATTGCCTGGGACACCTGGGTTTAAGCAGCTTAACCCTTTGCTGGAGTCGATGGCCTTTCATAGGGGGGTTGGTCACATCATGGGGTGCTCCATGTTTGACCCAATCCCACCAACCAGGGATTTCCATGGTAGAAGTTGGTTTGGAGCAGATACTCAGAGAGCAAAGTCCCAAGTGATGATGCAAGCAGGAGGTGCATGTGAGGGCAGATCAGAGAATCATGGAAAGGTTTGGGTTGGGAAAGACCTCAAAGCTCATCCCATTCCACCCTCTGCCATGGACCTTCCACTGTCCCAGGCTGCTCCAAGCCCCAATGTCCAACCTGGCCTTGGGCACTGCCAGGGATCCAGGGGCAGCCACAGCTGGAGAACAATTTCTTCTGCCCTCAGGGCCTCCCCACCCTCCCAGAGAACAATTTCTTCTTGATATTTGATCTCAACCACCCCAAACAGAGCCTGGGTGAGGACTTGGGGTTTGATCCCACCTGCAAATCCAGCCAGCTGCAGACCCATCCCAGAAACTGTTCCCTGCCCTGATCCAGAGCTTTGAACACCTCACTCATTACACAGACACAAAAGACCACGAGGCTCATTTCAGGTGGTTTTCAGCAGCACAAATCCTCGCCTTAATTCACCTTAGAGCTTTTCCAAGGGTGGGAAGGAGCTTTCCAGGTGCAGACACCTACCCCTGCCAGCCAGGAGGGTGCCTGAGACACACCAAAAACCCGGCTGCTGTTTATGCAACACAAGAGCAAACACCACGCCTGCTTGTTTAATTAATTACCCCGAAATTAAAGCCCGTCAGATTGCACAGAGACTCCGTGCAACCTGCAAATTAACTCGACCTGGGGGTGAGGGAGGTCAGATGGCATCCAAGCAGTGGCTCCAAGCGTTTTCCACAGCATCAGGAGCGCCGAGAAGGGGGAAAAAATAAAAAGCCAAAGCAACACCACCCACCCCCATCTGTCGCAGCTTCGGGGTTTTGTTGTTTTGGTCTCGCCAGGTTAAGAGCTGCTCAGTCCCATCACCGTGGGTCAGATGGCTGATAAGGAACCAATTTCATCATTTTAAGCCCCAAACGTTTACGGGAAGGCTCTGCCTGCAAACAAAGCCTTTGAACTGCAGCTTTAGGTCAGTTTGAGAGCACTGCGGGGTCCGTGTTGGGATTAATGCCAAACTCCTCTCTCTCTCTGCACCCTCCATGGTGTGTGATGGCAAAGCTGCTTCTCTGGGCCAGGACAAAAACCCTCTGCAAAAAATTTACCCATTCTGGCAGAAAACTCCCCTTATTCGGGCACAGAAATAGCAATTTATGCAAATTTGGCAAAATCTTTGCTCCGTCTTGTTGGGTGAAGCAGGGCTGAATCTCAAACACGTTTTTTGCGGCATTAGTCAGCAGGGAAAAAATTGAAATGACACCTGAAAGTCGTCCTAAAGCCACGGCAGGCTGTTCCCTGCTCAAGGCAGAGCTTTGTTGGTCAAGTGGAGTCGTTTCTCTGTGTGTTACACCTGCAAGCACCAAACTCCCTCCCAACACAGGCATCAGACACAGAGCACCCCCTAAAAAAGGCAGATCCACCTAAAAAAAAGCCACCACGGAGGGAACATTTCCAAAATGGACAAGTTATTCCCTATCTGCTGGCTCCAAGAAAGTGAGCCCTGGAAGGAGACAGACCTGCCCTGGCTTCTCAGGCCCAAGAGGAACCTCAGAGCCACGTGCTCGGCTCATTCCTGCTGAGATCTCAGAGAATCCCAGAATGGTTTGGGTTGGGAGGGACCTTAAAGCCTTTGCCCATCCACAGACAAACCTTCCACTAGACCAGTTTGCTCAACTCCCATCTGTTAAGGCACCGCAGAGCCACAATTTTGGATTTTTTTACCAGCTTATTTAGGGGTGAGGCGTTATCAGCTGTGATAAGGAGTTGTTCTGAGCCAACACATGAGTGCCCAAAATTAGAAGAAATGAGACAAAGCCGCTGAGAGCCACACTGGGAGGGTACAGAACAATCCAAATCCTGTCTCTACCTCTTTTCACAAAGTCAGGACTGAGCTGAGATTGAAAAACCCCTCATGTTCAAGGACACACTCCCGGGGTCAGCAAGCCACGAGCAGCACAGGACCCACTCTGCTCCTGGATTCCTGAGGGAAAACCACTCCAATCCCTCAACCAGCTCTGCTCAGAGGCTGCTTCGACAAACCACAGTGATGTGTTTTCATCTCCACACCCAAAACACGGTGCTGCAAGCTACCTTTGTCTTCTCTTTCTCCACAGCACCTTCACCGACACCTCTTGTTTTCAGCATCTTCCACTGCAACAGCAACATCCCAGGCTTAGTTTTGTTTTCTCCTCCCCCTGTTAGGATCAAGCTCTTCCACACCTCAGTCACATCCAGAAGGTGTTGGCACAGGTGGTGGGACAGTTCTGCCAGGAGCTGCAGCACTGAGGAGAAGACCTGGACCCTCCAGGGGATGGGAGATGTTCTACAAGGGGGAATGGGTTTAAACTGGAAGAGATGAGGTTTAGATGGGATATTGGGAAGAAATTCTGCCCCAGGAGGGTGGGCAGGCCCTGGCACAGGGTGCCCAGAGCAGCTGTGGCTGCCCCTGGATCCCTGGAAGTGCCCAAGACCAGGTTGGACATTGAAGCTTGGAGCAGCCTGGGACAGTGGGAGGTGTCCCTGGGCTGTGAGATGAAATTCAAGGTTCCTTCCAACCCAAACCACTCCCTGATTCCAAGCAAGAACTTTCCAGGAGCTGAGGACTCTCTCCAGCACAAGCAGCTGATGGCCACATGCAGCCTGCAGGACTTTGCAGGGTCAGGCTGGAATCAGACACGCTCTTGATGAGGAAAAAAAACCCTAAATATCAAAGCAACGCAGATGGACCTTTCTTCTTTTTTTGTTTTTAATTAAAACTTGCTTGAAGTGCCACATAAAAGAAGTGAAATCCCAGGCACAGCTGACGCATCGGGAGAGATTTATATTTAGAAGAACGACTTAAAGTACTCAATCAACAGGGGAAAAAAAAATGGGAAGTTTTTCAGCAGGGTTCAGAAGGAGGGAAGAAAACCAAAAAGGGAGACAGACACCACCACCCTCTATTCCTTGGGGCAACATCCACGGGCATTTTAGCCTCCCAACAATCCACTTTTACAGTGAATTCAGCTTTTCTTTTTCTCCGTGCATGATCTCAGTAAACAACATTTACAGCCAGGACACATGATGTGCATCACAAGACAACTGGCAGCAGCATTATTTTTAAATACCATCAGCTCTGCTTTTAACAGGACAACGGGAAATGTGTTATTACTTGAGCATAAAACAAATATACTGAGGTGATAAAAAAAAAAAAGAAGGGGAAAAAAAAGAAAAAAAAGCCATTCCCAAGCTTTGCAGAGTGAAGATTTAAAGAGAGATAAAGCAGAGCACCACCAGAAAAATATAATCCTTTGAAATCTGCCATTCCTCCTGCTGCATTATTCATTTGGGAGCTCTCAGTCCAGAAGTCAGAGCCCTGCTTAGCCGGATATCCGATCGTTCTCTGGGCCTCATCCCAAATTTCTCCAGCATTACTCACATTTTTTCGTGCAGGGAAAAGGGGGATGAGGATTTTCTGGTGGAAGGCAAGAGGGAGGCAGAGGTGTCTGCAGCACTGTGGGATTTCCATGGAGAGGCTCAGAGCTCTGCTTCCAAAGGATTCCCAGCCCCAGAAGGAGGAGGAAATCGGGAAGATGCTTGGACCTGGCACTGCTTTGGAGCTGGGGATGAGCTGGGAGCTCTCAGGAGCTCTCAGGAGTCAGGTAGGACAAGGAATGCTCATCCCAAAGGAAGACACTCTGCATCCCAGTAGCACCCAGCAGCCTCACCCTGCTCCCAGCCAGCATTCCCACTGGGAATCACCTTCTATCCCATTTTCACGAGCTCAGCAGCCTCGAAGCAGCCCCAAACCAGGAATCACCTGCCCTTTCCCAAACCAAAACACCTCCCTTTCCCTCTCCAAGGCAGGGGAGCACCTGATGCAGCAGCATCACTTCGAAGGGTCGCAATCCCTTAAAACTTAGGTGTGACAGCAAATATTCCCATCCCATTTATCCTGCCAGACCCCAGGGCAATCTGGACACGCTGATTTATCTTCCCACCCTCAACAAAAGCCCTTTTGGAGTGATTTTAGAGCCCAGGGGGGCACCACGGCTGCAGAGACCACGGTTCAGATCCAAACACCGACACCCCATGCCTCAGTTTCCCTGCACCGTTTTCCACCAGTATTGATGCCAGGATGATTTTTTGCTTTTTCTTTTATAATCCCTCTTAACATTTTATGTATTCTCAGTGCTTTTAGCCCACACACTGTGACTTCCCAAGGCTGATAACTCAGCTGAGCCCCACGGCACCGTTAAACCAGGAGAGCAAACATCCTGGGAGCCCCAGACACCAAGGGCCTCTCCAGAACACATTTTGGAACCTCAGACAGGCCCAGCCAGGGGGAAGGTTCCTCACAACGAGGGCTTCACTCCAGCCTCTCATTGGGGAATCTTTGATAAATATGTTCATTTTGCAAAGCCTGTAATTGTGTGCATTTCAGGGCATCCCACCTGGACCAAGTGCTGCACCCAAGAATCCTTAAATAAATACCAAAATAAAAACCCCTTTTCCTCATCAACCGTGCTTTGATTTTAATTTTCAGACCAGGGAAAGGCAACAGTATCCAAACCCTTCAGGACACACATTCCTCCCTTTTTCTGCCTGAGGGATGCACCTCCACCTGTGTGTGCTCAGGTTTCCCATCACAGCCAGGACAGCTTCCCTGGGGATGTCTGTAAGGCCAGGCTTTAAAACTGAGCCCAACACGCAGAGCTTAAAGCCAGGATGGAACAGGCACAACGCAGACAAGGGGTTAAACACTCACCCTTCCCAAATCCCTGCTCCAGGGCCCTGCATTCCTCTGCTCAGACAGTGTGCAGGGCTTTTTTCCTGCTCGCTCTTTCCATGCCTGGCCCTGTCCTGCACCCCCTGGGTTTGGGGGATGTTTTAAGGACTCCCGTTAAGGGCAGGGCCATGGGAGAGGCACCAGATGCTCTGAGCAGTCTCACCTGGAGGAGCCTCAGGGATGTCCCATGTGTGTCCCATGCAAGGTGTACGATCATGGAATGCTTTGGGTTGGAAGCACCTCGAAGCCCATCTCATTCCCACGGGCTGGGACACCTCCCACTGATGCCAGGATGACTTTTTGCTTTTTATTCCATACCCCTCTCACACACTCTTTTATAGTTTGATGCATTCTCAGTGCTTTTAGCCCACACACTGTGACTTCCCAAGGCTGATAACTCAGCTCAGCCCCACGGCACCGTTAAACCAGGAGAGCAAACATCCTGGGAGCCCCAGACACCAAGGGCCTCTCCAGAACACATTTTGGAACCTCAGACAGGCCCAGCCAGGGGGAAGGTTCCTCACAACGAGGGCTTCACTCCAGCCTCTCATTGGGGAATCTTTGATAAATGTTAATTTTGCAAGGCCTATAATTGTGTGTATTTCAGTGTGACAGGTACATGCATTTTCGGGGTATTCCACCTGGACCAAGTGCTGCACCCAAAGATTCCGAAATAAATCCTGAGGTAAAAATCTCTTTTCCCCATCAACTGTGTCTCAGTTTTAATTTTAAGACCAGGGAAAGGCAACACCATCCCAGGTTGTTTCAAGCTCCATCCAACCTCCCCCCTTGGGCACTGCCAGGGATCCAGGGGCAGCCACAGCTGCTCTGGGCACCCTGTGCCAGGGCCTGCCCACCCTCCCAGGGAACAATTCCTTCCTGATATCCCATCCATCCCTGCCCTCTAAACCTGTGTTTAAAGCAACTCCCCCTCGTCCTGTCCCTCCATGCCCTTGTCAAACATCTCCCAGTGCAGGCCCAGCAGCAGGGATGCTCTGGAGGGCACAGCACATCCCGCTGGGATTTGGACAAGTCCCTGTGTCCTCCCTGTCACCAGGGTGGAGCTGTGACCTCAATTCCAGGGATCTCACCGGGCTCTGCAGGAGCCCAGATGGGCCAGCTGGCTAATTGAGTTAATTAAAGCATTTTGCAGCAGCGATTAACTTCCAGGCAGCTCTCCCCAAGGACTGAGGGGGCCACAGCTTGGGAAAGACAGGAAAAATTCCTTGGAAGCACTGAGTGAGCATTCCCTCTGCAGCATTCACTGACTCCAACCACCTGCAGTGGAAAAACCAACCCCAAATCCCCAAAAACTTCCCCTGTTTTCCAGGCTGGGATATGAAGAGCCAGGCAGCAGAGGAAAGCCACCACACCAATGTCCCAATCCCAGAGCATCCCTTCCCATTCTCTTGGAATGATGAGCTGGTCAAGGCCTGCAGCTCTGTTTTGCTGACAAGGTAATTGCCACCCCCTCCAGAGACAACAAATCCTTTGTCCACAGCCCATTCCCAGAAAACCAAGGAAAACCTTTCCCAAGACCCCAGGAAAATCTCATTTTGTGATCTCACTCCCCGACAGGGTTGGCTGCTGGAAGGGAGATGCCTCCTGGGAAGCTGGTATCAAATAAAAGAGACATAAAACACCCCCAAAACAAACCACCCCGGTGCTGGGGATGCCAGGTTTTCCTCCCTTTTCCCCCAAAAACCCACTCATCCCACCCGAGAAATCGTGGGATGCATCCCTACAGTGCTCCAAGAAACCTGGAGCCAACAGCATCCACAGGGAAGGAGGAGCTGGAGCTTGGGAAGATGAGCTGAGGGATGCATTCCTCCCTTCTCCTCTTTTTTGTGGGATGCATTCCTCCCTTCTCCTCCCCTCTTTCTGTGGGATGCACCCCCTTCTCCTCCTCTTTTTCTGTGGGATTCACCCCCTTCTCCTCCTCTTTTTTTGTGAGATTCACTCCCTTCTCCTCCTCTCTTTTTGTGGGATTCACCCCCTTCTCCTTCTGTCTTTTTGGGGGATGCACCCCCTTCTTCTCCTCTTTTTTTGTGGGATGCACCCCTATCTCCTCCTCCTTTTTTGTGGGATTTACTCACATCTCCTCCTTTTGATTTACCACCATCTCCTCATCCTTTTTTTTCACGGAATACACTCACACAGCTCCTTTTTTTTTCCACCCACGCATTCCCTTCTCCTTTTGTGGGATGCACTTCCACATCTCTTTTTACCCAGGGTCTCCCCACGCATCCACTCCTGCTTTTTTTTTTTTTTTCCTGGGATTCACTCATGCATCTCCTCCTCCTTTTTTGCAGGATGCACTCCCCACCTCCTCCTTTTTTTGGGATGCACCCCTACCTCCTCCGCCCTTTTTTAGCAGGATACACTCACACATCTCCTGCTGTTATGGGATGAACCCATGGATCTCCTCTTCTTTTTCAAGCATCTCTTTTCTTCCCTACCCCCAAACCTTATCCATTGTGAGGACCAGTTGCTCCCAGGCCCTTTGGGAACTATTCTTTGCACTTCCTTATGGATCCCAACAGCTCAACCTGCCCCAGAGGAGCAGCCACACGCTCCCAAAAAAATCCCACTGAGGATGTTTTCGGCCAAATAAGCACGGAGGGGATTTGGGGGAGGGAAAAAGGCGATTCCCAAGGCTGGCTTTCCATGCAGCAACCCCACCCTGGGAGCCTTAATCTGATGGCAGCTTTTCTATGGAGCAAGCCAGGATGGGGAGGGAGAGAGGCTGGAGAAGGGAGGGGGGAAAGAAAGCAAGGAAATGCCTCGGAGGTGAGGAGGTTTTTTCTGGCCGGGGCTGCCTTGTTTTTGTTCGCCTGCCTCCAGCGCGCTGCCATTTTCCGGAAGCCAAAGAGCTCACGGAAAAAATGGGAAGTTTCTCTTTGTTTAATTTTAGCCGTGGCAGCCTCTGCGGTGAGGGACCCAGCAGCTCCCCCCCGGCTGCTCTGGGAACGGATGTAAGCCAAGAGGAGGGAGCAGCAGCAGGGAACGAGGAGGGAATCGAGGATTCCACATCTCCCACAAGCACACGAGCCAGGCTCTTCATCCCAGAGGTGGGAGAGACTTGGGAGACTCTGCTCTGAATGAACTCCCTGGGGTGGCAACCACACTCACTACTCCAATCCCTGATTTTTTTTTGGCTCCCTCTGATGCCTTAAATGGCTCCCTAGAAACAGAGACTAGACAGGAATAAAGGAATAAATGAGGGATTGATTTGAAAGGCCTTCAGAGGTCACACTCTGGGCTCCAGAGGCTCCTGCCTCAGTGCATCCCAAAATGGACAATGCCAGCTCCCGAGTTCTTCACACTTTGATATCAGCATCAATTGCCCAAGCAGAAGCCAGGCAAGGATGGAATTTGCCCAAGCTTGCCCCCAAGCTCTCCCCAAGATGAAGGTTTGCAGTTGTTGGGCCCAGGAGGGTCTGGGTGTCCTTGGAGAGCGAGCTGGAGAGGCTTTGTTATGTCAGTGTGAGCATGAGAGAACAGCACTGAACGAGCTCCAGGGACCTGCAGAGTTACACTGGGCACTGCAGGACTGGAAAAATATAAAATTTAAAACCTAAGGCATCTCCTCTCTCTGCCCTTTACCTGTGGAGGTGTTTTTAGATGGATAACTCGAGCATCTTCCCCCACCTGGCTGCTGCACCCAACCTCGGACACACCGAGAAGTCCAACCAAACCCACATCTTGGGCTTATCCCAGAACCCCAGTTTAGGGTGGAAAAGCCCTTTTAGGATCACCACTTCCAGCACCTCCTGCCCTGCTCAATTGGAACCATTGTTCCATTCCCAAAAAGCCTTTTTTTCCCCCCGTTCCTAAGGAAACAGCAGGCGCTGTTCCAACGAGGATGGAACATCCTGCATGGGATGAGCAGGGCAGCCTCACGACCCCACACCCCAGCCAGGAGTCTTTGCTGGGCCAAACTTTGCTGGAGTCAGCTGGAAAACATCTGGTTCAGCTCCCTGGCAGCGATTTCCCTCTTGGAAATGCTGGGATGGTCCCCAGGGCCAGCCTCCCATGGGTCAGGAGAGGAAGCAACTCCAGAGAACGCAGAGAGCAGTGAGAAGGCTTCCACAATATTATCATTATTACTATTGTTATTATTATTAACAATAATAATATTAATGTTGTAACTATTATTATTATTATTAAAGCTTTCCCCTCCGTTTAACGGGACTGCACCCCAGCTGAGCATCACCATCCCTCCAATTTACACAGAAGCACTCAGATGATGCAAAATCATCCAATCTCAACATGGTTTGGGTTGGGAGGGACCTTAAATACCTCATTCCACCCCTGCCATGGGCAGGGACACCTCCCACTGTCCCAGGTTGCTCCAAGCCCCATCCAGCCTGGCCTTGGGCAGTGCCAGGGATCCAGGGGCAGCCACAGCTGCTCTGGGCACCCTGTGCCAGGGCCTGCCCACCCTCCCAGGGAACAATTCCTTCCAAATATCCCATCCATCCCTGCCCTCTGGCACTGGGAAGCCATTCCCTGTGTCCTGTCCCTCCATGCCTTGTCCCCAGTCCCTCTCCAGCTCTCCTGGAGCCCCTTCAGGCTCTGCAAGGGGCTCTGAGCTCTCCCTGGAGCCTTCCCTTCTCCAGGGGAACATTCCCAGCTCTCCCAGCCTGGCTCCAGAGCAGAGGGGCTCGTTAAGACATCCCAGTTTAGAAGCAGAAATACATTTTCCTGAGGGTTGGTCGCCTCGTTTCGAAGCTGACTCATCCCTGGTCACTGGGGAAGTCAACACTTGGATACAGAACTTTCCTGGGTGTTGCCATTCCCTGCTCTCTGTGACAGGGACAGCACCCAGGAAACAGCTGGAGCTGTGTCAGAGGGGGTTTAGGTTGGGTTTTAGGGAAAGGTTCTTCCCCCAGAGGGTGCTGGGCACTGCCCAGGCTCCCCAGGGAATGGGCACGGCCCCGAGGCTGCCAGAGCTCCAGGAATTCCAGGACAGAGCTCCCAGAGACGCCCAGGGTGGCACTGCTGGGGTGTCTGTGCAGGGCCTGGAGTTGGATTGATGATCCTTGCGGGTCCCTGCCAGCTCAGGAGATTCCATGATCCCACAAAAACCCATCCCAGCTCCTCACCATCTCCAGGGGAGCCTCTGGGCCAGCCTGCAAAGCTCAGGTGCTTTCAGGACGAGTTTTGAGCAGCGAAGAAAAGGCAGGTGCCAAACCCGAGGCCGAGAGGCTCTGAGGTGAGGTTATTGGCATTGGCCCCTGGGCCAGCTTCCCTCAGAATTCCACCCACGGCTCCCAGACCACTTGGAAATGAGCAGACAGAGGAGGATGCAAATTCCCCTGCACGTCTCGACCTCTCCTCCAGCTGCCGGCTCCTTCCTCCCACACGACCCCGGCCACGAAAAGCCTCTCGACACATTTAAATGTTTTTCCCATTAAAAAAAAAAAACAAAAACCAACCCCACACAGTGTCTAAACCACCTCCTTACCATCCACACAAGCTCTCGCCAGCAACCCCGGCGGGCTAAAATAAATATTTTAGCTTGGCAAATAGCTCTTGCTCTCATTAAAAGGCAAAACGTTAACGAGGACGTCGAGCGGCAATCACTCCGCGCTGCTCCCCGGTCCTGGCTGATTAAAAGTAACGAAGCTGCTATTTTTGAAAAGCACATTCCCCCTTCCACGGCCCAGATGGGGTTATTTTGGAAATATAAATCCGTGGAAAGCTGGCATCTCTGCCTGCAGAATTCCCCAGGCAGGAGGGGATGCGCTCAGCGAAGGCTGCGGGTCCGTGGGATGGAAAGGGGGGGTTGTGAGAAAAGTGGGAATTCTCTCACTGTGAGTGACCAGGGGAGGGCAAAGCTCACCCTGGGAAGAACACAGAGACCCTGGAAAGGCAAGGGAACCATCATGGAATCGTGGGTGGTTTGGGTTGGAAGGGAACTTAAAAGTTCACCTCATGGATAAGGACACCTTCCACCAGGCTGCTCCAAGCTCCATCCAGCATTCCAGGGATGGGGCAGCCACAGCTTGTCAGGGCAAGAAAAAAGGAGGAAAAGAAGTAAAAAGCAGAAAAGGAGGGAAGAGATGCCACCAGAGATGCTGTCCCCTCTGCAGGGTCTGGTACTGACGCTGAGAGCCAGGAGGAGACGCGAACGTTCCGAGGATCCCGGAATTACTTAGGTTGGAAAAGCTCTCTGAAGTCACCGAGTCCAAGCGTTAACCCAAGTGCCAAACCCACCTCTAACTCCCGTCAGAGCCACAAGCCATCCCGGGAGGACTTCACCCTCATTATCAAGGAATTTTTTGCTTCAAGGCAAACCTAAGCATTCCCTCGGGCATGAGGGAATCAAGGATGAATCCTTATTCCAGAGTCTCGGCATCCAGACACAGCCGTGAACACCACACCCCCCCCCCTCTCCATCTCCTACCCGAGCTGCCTCTCCGTTCGGCTTAACTCAATTATTAACTTGTACTGGATATGTTAATTAACAGCCGAAAACTTAATCACTGCAAATCTCAGGGAGCAAGGACGGGCTCGGGGGTGGGGAAAGGCAGCGATGAGCATTCCAGAGCAGGGGATGCCGCGCTAGGAATTTGCATCCGCCCCATCCCACATCCCACAGCTCCTCTGGGGTTTGGGGGCTCCGATGTGACCGAATTCAGGGCAGAGGCACCAAACAATGTCGCGGTCACCGCTTGGTACCAAAGCCATGCTGAGCCTAAGCAACACGGAGTTAACTCCCCAACAAAAATCGGTGTTCCCGGGAGCCCGAGGCTGCAGCACATCACACGCCGGTACAATTCCGCCTCTCCCACCCAAGCCGTCCCGGCAGCGACAGCCGGAAAAGCCCCAGGCAGCATCCCTCGCTTCCAAAGCATCCCCTCCCCATTCCGGGCAAGGAGCAACAGGGTCAGCGACCCCTCAGCGAGCCCTAGCTGGGAAAATCCTCCTGGAAAACGCATTCCAGGCACAGCCGCCGGAGCGCTGCTCAAAGGAGCCCAGCGGAGGAGCCACCCCCGGGGCCTCTGCCGCGGCTGCAGGACACCGGGACAGAGGTGACACCGGCAGGGTGACAGCGCTGCCAGCCGGTGCCCGCCGTGCCCATCCCCTCGTGGCAGTGTCACGGGGACCTGGGGGACAAGGGACAGGCGGGCACAGCCACGCGGCACCTCCCGGGGAACGGGGACACGGAGCCACGCGTGACACGGTCACTTCTACACCCCCACGCAGCGGGGACACCGCGAAGGGACACAAAGTCTGAGGACAAAACCGAGTCACACACGCGGGGGGACACACTACACACAGTCACACACAGTCACACACAGTCACACACAGTCACACACACAGTCACACACACAGTCACACACACTCACACACACAGTCACACATAGTCACACACACGGGGGGGACACACTACACACACTGTCACATACACATTGTCACACAGGGGACACTTACAGTCACAAGCGCACACACACAGTGTCACACACGTGCACAGTGTCACACGGGACACTTACACAGTGTCACGCACACACACACAAAGTGTCACACAAGGGACACTCACACAGTCACACAGGACACTCACACATTGTCGCACACACGCACAGTGTCACGCACACATAATGTTACACACACACAGTGTAACACACACGCACAGTGTCACACAGGACACTCACACACTGTCACACACACAGTGTCACACACAGGGTCCCCCAGGATACTCACACACTGTCGCACGCACACACACACACAGTGTCACCC
>VZRF01006707.1:0-42182 GCA_013396875.1 Vireo altiloquus
CAGCAAGGGGAGAACCCCGGGAACTCTTCCCAGGTTGTGGCCATTCCCGTGCAGAGGAAACTCTGGGACAGGCAGAAACACAAGGAGCTGCTGGTGGGATACGAGCTCGTCGCAGGCCAAGCCGGAGGCCTGGAGCAGGATGCCATGGCTTCTCCAGCCCCGAAATCCCGGCGGGCAGAGCCGCCCGGGCACAAGGAGAGGCGTTCCCCGAGTGGAGCGGGCACGGATGCCGGCGGCATCCCGGAGAAGGAGGATGGGTGTTCCCTGCGCGGGGGGCGGCGGAAGCAGGGATCCCGGGAGTGTCCCGGGAGCTGCACCGGGAATGGGCCCTGCGAGTGCCAGCGCTGCCCCGTCAGCTTCGCCCACGGGGCTGCCCGTGCCTCCCACCTCAGGTACGGCATTCCCGGCGGGAACGCGCCTCCTCCCAGCTCCAGGGGGAAGCGCTCCTGGGAGCCCTCCCACCTCAGGTACAGCATTCCCGGCGGGAACGCGCCTCCTCCCAGCTCCAGGGGGAAGTGCTCCTGGAATTCCGCGGAGCTGACGCAAAGCGTGTTGGAATTGGGATTTCTCCGTCGGCCTCGCCGTGCGGGTGACTGGATTGAGGTCTCCCAGATGGGGAATTTAGGGGATTTCCCGTTGGATTAAGGGGGACTTGTGCAACCAGGTTTCTTTGGAATCCTCAGATCTGGGGTTTTAGGTAGGAATTTCACGTCTCTGTCTCTATTCCCTTTGGTTTAAATCCATGATTCCATGGCCTGGGAGGAAGAGTCCATCCTACATTCCTGCTCAGGGTACCAAATACAGCTCCTAACAAACTGAGGCATTTTAATTGTCTTTAATTACCTGCTGCAGTTCTTCCCCAACTCTCCCTATTTTCAGAAACACACTGGGAATTTCTTAAATGGACCAATTCCAAGGAAAGGACTCTTCCCCCGAGGCCTGGATTGAAGCAATTAAACAATTAATGAGTTTCAATTAAGCTTAACAAAGTTGTGCTCCGTTTTTAACAGGAAAACCCACGAGTCTGGGCCAGAGAGGACACTCCTGCCTGTCTACTGGATGGTGGTTCCACCCACCCGCGGCCCGAACCCCGCGAGCCATGGCGAAGATCCCGACGGAGAGACTTGGGATGGGACACCGGAAACCTCAGGGTGTGAGGAGGAAGATCCTGGGAATTCATCTGCTGCTGAAGCAGAAAGGAGCGAGGAGCAAGAGGAAGGGAGGTGGGAATCCCAGGAAGATGAAGGAGGGGAGGAAGATGAAGGCAGGATGAGCGTGAAGGGTGAGGAGCAGGGACACTTTGACACGGGATACTCGGAAGTCGAAGGAAGCAGGGAGAAGGAGGAACGTCGCGAGGAGAAGGAAAAGGAGGACGAAGCCGGAGGAACCCAAAGCGAGGAACCCGGAGCGGGGTTTAAACTCAAGAGGGCCAACAAAAGCGTGGCTGACAGGAAAGCCACCTGCGTGATCCGCTGTGAGAAGTGCCAGGAGCAGTTCTCTTCCCGGAAAAAGTACTCGGATCACTGCCAGGAGGCTCACCAGAGCCCGCCCGGAAAGGCCTTCCGGTGCGACGTGTGCGGCAAGGCCTTCGCCAGCCGCGCCAGCTGGAAGGAGCACCGCGCCTGCGTGCACAGCGAGGAGAGGAGCTTCTCCTGCGGCCTCTGCCAGGCCACCTTCAAGAGGAAGCGGGACGTGAGGACGCATTCCGTGCGGAAGCACGAGGGCGGGGCCCGGCGGCCGCTGTGCTGCGTCTGCGGGAAGCTGCTGAGCTCGCGCACGGCCCTCGTGCTCCACATGCGGACGCACACCGGGGAGAAGCCCCACGAGTGCGGCGTGTGCCGCGCCCGCTTCGCTCAGCCCTCCCAGCTCAAGATCCACACCAGGTCAGTCGGGATGGCGTGCTCGGTGGGATCTGTGGTGAATTCCCGTAGGTCGGGATTTCGACACGGATACGCTGTCCAAACTTGCAAGGAATGTCCGTCATTTGGAAATTCCTGGAAACCCCGTGGTGGCTCTCGGTGATGAAGAGTGAGTCAGGGATCCTGGAAAAACAGGTCCTGAGCTGTACTCGCCCTCGGAGCAAGGAATTGCCGTGGGATTTCGACTCCGTGTGCAACTCCAAATGCGCGCCGCTCGGCTGGAGCTTGGCGGGATGAGTTGCTCCCTGGTGGTGTCTGTGTGGATGTGTCTTCTCCCAGGAGAGGCTGAATCATCCTGTGGAATTTGCCATCTTCCTCCCTAGCGGGGTTGATGATAATCTTTTGTCCTGACAGCTCAGAATCGGGAACGATTTTGGACGTCATCCTATTTGGGTCGGACTAAGATAAGACAAAACATTAGGCTCAGATTTTTCTGATTCTCCGTCATTCTCTGTCCTTTTCCCTTCTTTCTCCTTTCCCGTGCCCAGAGCTACAATTCCTGGAAAAAAAAAAGGTGGAGTTTGCAGGGCCCAAAAGTTGGGAAAAGGTAAATTTAAAAATGGGAATTTTACTGCTGGAGCTTAGCACCCATACCTGGAATTTCCTTTTCCCACCACGTTGAAAACCCAAACACGGTTTCAAATCCGGTGTTTTCGGGATCCAGACCTCGGGAATTGCTGACCCCTTGTGTTTTGTGTCCATCAGATCCCACACCGGGGAGAAGCCCTACGTCTGTGAGGACTGCGGCGCTTCCTTTGCCGACAAGGGAAAACTCACCGGCCACAAGAGGACGCACACAGGTGGGAATGAAACATTCCAAGCAGTTTCTCCCTCCCCTTTCCCGTTTTAACTGCTGGGAATTGCTGGGATGCGGAGAAAAATCGGAACTCACAGAGGAGTATCTGAGTGCCGGGAAGGAATTGGTAGGGATGGAAGGACTTTCAGCCTGGGGAAAAGAAGGAGGCTCCGGAGGGACTTTGTTGTCTGCACAATTCCCTGAATGGAGCCGGAGGGAATTTGGGCTCTGCTCCCAAGGATGGGATGCAGGGAACAGCCTCTAGTGGTGCCAGGGGGGGTTTCAGGTTGGAGGTCAGGAAGAATTCCTTCCTGGAAAGGGTTGTCAGGCATTGGAATGGGATGGAATCCCCATCCCTGGGTGTGCTCCGGGAACACCTGGCCAAGGCGGGCATCGGACACGGGTTATCCTTGGAGGTCTTTTCCCGCCTGGATTCTGCGGTTGGCAGAGCAGCTCCGAAGGCTGTGGCTCCTGGGGGAGAATTCCTGATCCCTGAGCGTTCCCTTCCCGCAGGAGAGCGGCTGTTCCGCTGCGACGTGTGCGGGAAGCGCTTCGCCTCCAACGAGTACCTCAAGTGCCACCGGCGCTGCCACCTGGGAGCCAGGCCCTACACGTGCCAGGTGTGCGGGAAAGCCTTCGGCCTCCGTGCCTCCCTGGCCCAGCACGGAAACGTCCACGCAGGTAATTCCCAGGGAAAAGGAGCTGGGAGCTTCCCGGCGGGGCTGGGAACGTTTCATCCCCAACTGGGGGATCCCTGCTTTCATCCCAAACTGGGGGATCCCTGCATGGCCGAGGGTGGGAGAGAGCTCTGAGGGCGTCGAGTCCGAGCCACGCCCTGAGCACTGAGTGCCACATCCAGGGAAGCCTCCAGGGCTGGGAATCCCCTTGGGAATTCTGTTGCTCATCCCGAGCCCGGCGGTATCCTACAAAACTGAGGCCTGGCTTGTGCAGCAGGTGGGGTTTGGAGCAGAGGGTGGCTGTAGCCTTGGCAAAATTTGGGAAGTCCAAGCTGCAGGGTGGTCGGGATTGGAAGGGACCTTAGGGACAGTCCCATTATCCCACCATCGCAGGCTGCTCCAAGCCCCATCCAAGCTGCAGGGAAGAGGCCACCACCTCCTAATGCTGCCATCTCCATGCTATTCCCAGAGAGGCGTCCCTACTCGTGCGAGCAGTGCGGGAAGGCCTTCACGCAGCCGGGCGCGCTGCGGCGGCACCAGCGCATCCACACCGGCGAGAAGCCCTACAGGTGCCGCGCCTGCGACAGGCCCTTCACCGACATGTCCACCCTGCGCCGGCACGCGGCGGTACGGCAGCCCACGGGACCTTCCCGCTCCTCCCTGCCACCCCGTGATCGTCCCGGGAGCTGGAGTTTTCCAGCCTTCCATCTTGGGTTGTGTTCCCGGAGTTTGTGGGGTTCTCCGGTGGTGCAGCCAAGCCAGGCTGTCTTCCCGATCCCAGGGAAGCTGCCAATCCCCGAAAGTGGACATGGCACTTCCCGATGGTCACCAAAGCTCCCATCACTGCGAGCTTTTCCAAAACCATCCCGGGATAACTCCCTGAGGGAGGGCTCAGGGCTCGAGGGGATTTTTATGGATGAGCCGCAGGGTCTCCGATGCTCCGGAGCACCACGGTTTGTCCCACCTCGTGCCAAGCATTCCTAGGGATCCACACGCTGGAAAACGCTGAGCTCGGCGCTTCCCAGAGACCTCCAGGTCCTGGAAGTGACAGCAAAGACAGAACAAGAGGTTCCCCTCCAATTCCAGGTTCATATTGTGCCTGAAATTCCGGCTGATTTTGGCAGCAGAGCCGGGAATTCAGCACGGAGTTGGCGTTCGAGTTGAGCCTCGGGATCGCGGAGTTGTCCCAAAATCCTGGGATTCGGTTAAATATTTGGGAGTTAAAAATCTGATTGGATCATTCTCCTGTCTCACTCCCTTCCCTTATCCCCAGATCCACGACCGGAACGCTCACTGGAGAAGCTTCCTGATCGACCTCACGCCAAAAAAAGACCACAACTGGTCCAAAATCGCCACTTTGGCCGAAGCGCGTCCGGGAGGAGATTCCGTGACGGAAATTTGGCCGCTCGGCCACGGGAAACTTTATCAACCGGAGAGTGTGAAAGCAGCAGCAGCAGCAGCAGGAGGAGCAGCAGGAGGAGCAGCAGGACGTGCGGCTCCGGGCGCTGCGGACGCCAATCCCTCCCTCCCGGATCTGTCAGCTCCCTTTTAGCCCTAAAAATGGGCGCTCGGAGGCGGAACGATGGGAATTACCCTTTGGAATGCAGCTGCAGCTGCCCGGGGAGCTGCATTAGTAAAGGGGTAATTCCTCACGAGGCTGTTTATTGCAGTGAAGTGTTTGGATCTGTCCAGAGGTTTCTTTTTTCCCGAAGCTGCGGGAGCATCCCATTGGGAATGGGCGGGGTGTATGTGTGTGTGTGTGTGTGTTTATACAAACACGGCGGCGTAAATCACCAGCTCCTCCTTTAATAAAGCTGTCGCTGCCGCCCAGCCCGTCCCTCCTTCATTTTCCCGGATTTCCTTGGGGAAAACGCCGGGATTTGGGAATGCCGAGGGCGCGCGGCGGGAGGGGAGGTAGGCCGCGTTGCTTAGCAACGCCCGGAGCGCCTCGTGACGTCACTTCCCGCGCGCCGGGGCGGGACGGGGTCGTGGCGCGTCAGCGCTTCCGGCCGCGCCCGGGACCGAGCGGGAGCCGCGACCGGGAACGGAGCGGGAACAGATCGGGAACGAACCGGGAACACACCGGGAACAAAGCGCTCTCCCCCCGGGACCACACCGGGAACACACCGGGAACGGACCGGGAACAAACCGGGAACGGACCGGGAGCAAACCGGGAACGGACCGGAACGAACCGGGAACGGTGAGCGCGGGAGCCATGGCGGGCTGGCCCCGCCTGCCTTCTTTTCCCCCCTTTCTCCCTCTTTTTCCCCCCCTTCTCCTCTTTTCCCTCTCTTTTCCCTCTCCCCTTTCTCCTCATCCCTTTCTCCTTCCCCCCATCCCTTGTTTCTCCCCTTTCCTCCTCTTCTTTCCCCTCCATTCCTTATCCCCCAGGCCAGCATTCCATGGGGAATTTCCAGCCGGTATTGCCTCTGGAATGGGGAGTTGTTCCCGGGAAATGAGCACGGCTCGAATGGGAATTGAAGGGTGGTTGTGGAATGATGGAGAAGTGCCTAAAAGTCGTTTAATTGGGGTGAAAATTGGCGTTTTGGTACCGCCGATGGTTTGAGGAAGCGCTGGCTGAGACATCGCTTAATTCCCAGCCAGCGGGAAGGAATTCCTGAGATCCCAGTGGGAACAGGGCTAGGCTCCAGGGATTCCTCAGATCCCTTGGAATACAGCTTGTCCTGGGGTCACACATGCGGGAAAAAAGCCCCAAAACTCCTGTCCTTTCCCAAACTTCCCGGGAAACAGGGCTGGAGGAAGGCTGGAGCTGGGCTGTGAGTCCCTCCTGGGGCATTCCCGTTGATTTTTTGGGAATTTTCAGCGCATGGATGCAGTTATCCATCCCGTAAGCACTCGGGATTTTACATGGGAAGAGTTTTTGGGATTGCAGTTAACTTTGGCTTAACTTTGCCTTCCTTTCAGTGCCTGGCGAGGCTGGGAATCATCCCTTAATTCCAGGTGGGAATCATCCCAAATTCCAGGTGCCTTCACTTGGATCCGGCTCCGTTCACTCCTGTCTCTGTCTGTGTGTCTGAGACACCTGAAGGGATTCCTGGAAACTCCAGGCTGGGATTGGATTTAGGCTCAGCTTCAGGGTTCCAGCAAGGAGTTGGAGGTCGGAATCGGAGATCAGATCCAGGCTGGGATCAATGACCTCAGCGACGCCGTGAAACTCCAAACCCTCCCTTCTCCCTGGGAATTCCCTGTGGGAACATGGAGAGCAACCCGGTGCTGCTGGAATCCAAGTCGTCCCCCCTGAACCTGCTGAACGAGATGCAGCAGCTGCGGCTGCTGGGCCACCTGTGCGACGTGACGGTGAGCGTGGAGTACCAGGGCGTGCGCGCCGAGTTCCCTGCGCACAGAGCCGTGCTGGCAGCCACCAGCAAGTTCTTCAAGGAGGTGTTCCTGAGCGAGGAGGGAGCTCCCCGCAGCAGCGTGCTGCTCAGCGAGGTCAGGGTGGCTGACTTCGCCTCCTTCCTGGAGTTTGTCTACACGGCGCGCGTGGAGGTGGAGGAGGACAGGGTGCAGCGCATGCTGGAGGTGGCCGAGAAGCTCAAGTGCCTCGACCTCTCCGAGACTTGCTTCCAGCTCAAGAAGCAGATGCTGGAATCCGTGCTGCTGGAGCTGCAGAGCTTCTCGGAGCAGCACAACTCCGAGGAGGAGGAGGTGGAAGAAGAGGAGGAGGAGGGGAGCGCGGCTGAGGCCAAGCCGGAGCTTCTGGATTCCGGGAGTGTCTCCCATGGGGTGTCTCCCGAGGGGTCAGCCGCCAAACCCCGGGAGAAGGCAGAGAAGAAGAAGGAAGCTCCCTACGGCAAGATCCGGCGGGCGAGCGGGCGGCTGGCGGGCAGGAAGGTGTTCGTGGAGATCCCCAAGAAGAAATACACGCGGCGGCTGCGGGAGCAGCAGGAGGAGCGGCAGGGCGAGCCGGAGCGGGAGCAGCAGCGGGAACGGGAGGGGAGCTCCGGGAAAAGCGATGTGTGCCACGCGGAACGCGAGGAGGAGGAGGAGGAGGAGCGGAAGAAGCGTGGTGCTGGCTTCAAGTGCAGCACGTGCGACAAGGCGTTCCTGTACGAGAAGAGCTTCCTGAAGCACGTCCGGCAGAGCCACGGCGGCACGGCGGGAGCGCCGGAGCCGGAATTCCGGTGCGAGACGTGCGCGCAGACCTTCGCCAACCGCTGCAACCTGCGCAGCCACCAGCGGCACGTGCACAGCAGCGAGCGGCGCTTCCCCTGCGCCCTGTGCGCCAAGCGCTTCAAGCGCAACAAGGACGTGCGGCGGCACGTGCTGCAGGTGCACGAGGGCGGCGGCGAGCGGCACCAGTGCCAGCAGTGCGGCAAGGGCCTCAGCTCCCGCACCGCCCTGCGCCTGCACGAGAGGACGCACACCGGCCACAAGCCCTACGGCTGCCCGCAGTGCCAGGCCAAGTTCTCCCAGCCCTCGGCGCTCAAGACGCACATGAGGTAGGGAAGCAGTCCCCCCCCACATCCCTGCTTTCGCCCTCGGGAATGTGGTGAATCGATTCCAGCTCCTCCCGGAGTTCCCAGTGTTCTTTTCTCCTCGCAGGATCCACACGGGAGAGAAGCCCTTTGTGTGTGACGAGTGCGGCGCTCGCTTCACCCAGAACCACATGCTCATCTACCACCGGCGCTGCCACACGGGTGAGCCTGGAACAGCAGGGAAAAACCAATCCCAGGCATCCCAGGAAAGTGGGAAATATCACCTTCGGTCCATGTTTTTATGGATAAAGGGAGGGCTGGGCGTCTCTGAGGTGGGATTTGCCCAAAAAAGGTTCCCAAGGATATCCCGCGGTTTTAAGATGAGGGGAGGGTCGATTTCCATGGGATTTTTGGGAAGAAATGCCTCCCTGGAATAGTTTTCCTGGAGAAGCTGTGGCTGCCCCATCCCTGGAATTGTTCCAGGAGTGCCTTGGAGCAAGCTGGGATGGAGGAAGGTTTCCCTGCCCACGGAATGGTTTGGGACTGGGTGACCTCTAAATGTCTCCCATAGCAAGGCCACTCTCCAGAACTTCTGTGGGATACTTGAGAGCATTCCCAAAGCTCTGCTGGTTTAACCACCCTTTTCTCCCCCCTTTTTTTTTAGGGGAAAGGCCTTTCATGTGTGAAACCTGTGGGAAGAGCTTCGCCTCCAAGGAATACTTGAAGCACCACAACCGGATCCACACGGGATCCAAGCCCTTCAAGTGTGAGGTTTGCTTCCGGACCTTCGCCCAGCGCAATTCCCTCTACCAGCACATCAAAGTCCACACAGGTAGGATGGATTTGCTCCTTTTCTTGGACGCTCCCCCTCAGGAATTCCAGGCAGGAATTCTCAGCCAGGCTTTCTTCCCCACGCGCACAGTTTCACGTGTGGCGTTCTCCCCTTCTCCCACTAGTCCTGCGTGACAGCAATTCCCTGGAATGCTTCCAAAGGCTGTGGAGATGCCTTAATAACCTGCCAGGATCGTGGGTGATGATGGAGAGCTCTGGTTTAGCTCCGAAGGTTTAGCCAGGGAAGGAAGCAAACAGGATCTGTTTCCAAACAGGGAGTTGGTGGTGTGGTCGGAGCGATCCCAGGGCTGGGAGCAGCTCGGGTGGGAGGGGTGGGTCTTGCTTAGAGTGAACAGAGAGGAGGAATACTTGGATGCTGGGCAGGACCTGAGTCTGTAATGGAAGATCTGTGGAAAAATGGAGTGGCAGCACAGCTTTATGGAGCTGGGAGGAGCGTGGGGAGGAACGTGAGGGTGTTGGTTCTGCCGGGATGTTCTCCCTGGGCATTCCCTGCCATCCAGGGCTTGCTGGGTGCTCCTGAGCCCCTTCCCAGCCCTTCCCAGCCCTTCCCAGCCCCTTCCCAGCCCGTGTCCCACCCGTGTTCCCAGGGGAGCGGCCGTACTGCTGTGACCAGTGTGGGAAGCAGTTCACGCAGCTGAACGCGCTGCAGCGGCACCACCGCATCCACACGGGCGAGAAACCCTTCATGTGCAACGCCTGCGGCAGGACCTTCACCGACAAATCCACGCTGCGCCGCCACGCCTCGGTATGAGCCTGTCATCCATCCCAAAAATCCTGCCGTCCATCCCAACAGTCCTGCTGTCCATCCCAACAATCCTGCCATCCATCCCAAAAATCCTGCTGTCCATCCCAAAAATCCCAACGTCCATCCCAACAATCCTGCTGTCCATCCCAACAATCCTGCTGTCCATCCCAACAGTCCTGCCAGCCATCCCTACAATCCTGCCATCCATCCCTACAGTCCTGCCATCCATCCCAACAGTCCTGCCGTCCATCCCAACAGTCCTGCCATCCATCCCACAATCCTGCTGTCCATCCCAACAGTCCTGCCATCCATCCCACAATCCTGCTGTCCATCCCAACAATCCTGCTGTCCATCCCAACCATCCTGCCAGCCATCCCTACAATCCTGCCATCCATCCCAACAGTCCTGCCAGCCATCCCTACAATCCTGCTGTCCATCCCACAGTCCTGCCATCCATCCCAACAATCCTGCTGTCCATCCCACAATCCTGCCGTCCATCCCAACAATCCTGCCAGCCATCCCAACAATCCTGTCGTCCATCCCAACAATCCTGCCATCCATCCCGCCTCAGTGCCATCCCAACAATCCTGCCATCCATCCCAACAGTCCCACAATCCCAGTGCACCTCGGTACAATCCCACAATCCCAACACGTCAGGAGCACATCCCAGGGGCCTGGAGCCACCATGTCCTGTGGCCTGACGGGTCCAGCACAGAGGGGGTTTCCAGTTCTCCTGGAAGCTGGGGTTAGGTGGGATGTTGGCAAGGAATTCTTCCCTGTCAGGGTGGGGAGGCCCTGGCAGAGTTTTCCCAGAAATCCTCTGGTTGCCCCTGGATCCCTGGAGGTGTTCAGAACCCAGCTGGATAGGGCTCGGAGCAATCTGGGATCGTGGGAGGTGTCCCTGTCCGTGGCAGGGAGTGGCACTGGATCACCTTTAAGGTCCCTTCCCACCCCAACCATTCCGTGACTCCAAAATGAAAACCTTTCCTACCAGCATCAAATAGAGGCTGGATCCAAACTTTTCCTTGCTATCCCAAATATCCATCCTCTCTCTCCTGGTTGTTCCTTTGCAGATCCACGATAAAAACACCCCCTGGAAGTCCTTCCTCGTCATCGTGGAAGGAGCAGCCAAGAACGACGAGGGGCACAAAACTGAGCTGCCCGACGAGGAGTACGAGGTGTCCCCCAAAATCCCGGAAAAGCTGCTGGCCTTCCCAGAGAACAGCCCCTACCCGAGCCTGGCAGCCGGCCCGGGCAGTGGGAATTCCAGCACGGACTGCAAGGGCTCGGGAGCACAGGAATCCCTGCTGGGAGAGCTCACCGTGCTCCACCCGCAGACAGACTCGGGGCAGCCCCAGCTCCATGCCCTGGTGAACATGGAATAATTTGGGATTGCTTCCCTCTCCGTAGGCTGCGCCCCTTGTACAGTCCTTGGCCTGAGGGAAGCTGGCAGTGGCTGGGAAGGAGTGGAATTCCAGCTTTCCTCTGGAAATTCCTTCCCCAGCTCCATCCCCTGTGGTCGGGCGGGGTGGCACCACTCCAGGGAATCCGTGGGAGTTGGATTCCCTGGGAATTCAGGGGGTGGCTCAGGGACCTCGGCGGTGCAGGTTTGTTTTCCAGGGAATTCAATGCCCCATGGACAATCAGGGAGCACCAATGTTTCTCCGTGACATTCGCTGCGGTTTCCCCAGCGGAATTCCATCCAGGAAAAGCCTGGCTACATTTGCTTTTCAGGAGGTGTTGGTTTCTCTCTGCTTTTGCCAAAGATCCCAAAGAGTGGGAGGCAGCTTTGGAGTTTCATTCCCGGAGTTCGGAGCCTCCGAGCAGCACAGAGGGGCAGGTGGGAGCCAAGTGCTGCTTCCTTGGTTTTGCAATTCCATGGAAGCTGGAGCAGTCTGGCACTTGGATCACTTCTCACCTCCCAGCTGCTCCAGCTCCCATGGATCCAGGCACTTAGGAGACCAAAACATCTCCTGGAAAAAAGCCTGGGAAAAGGGAAAAGGCTCCCTTCCGAGGCTTTTCCCGCTCTGTTTTAGTGGAATAGGATTTGGGGGATTTTCCCTGGGCGGGGAAGGAGCCTTGGAGCGTTGGCTGCTGTTCTTTGGGAACGGCAGCTCCCTGCTCCAGTTCATCGCTGCAAACCTCGGGATCAGCTTCCCAGCGCCAAACCCACAGCTTTTCCCACTCCTTTTCCCATTTCCTTGCCTGCTCCTGTGGTACTCCCACCAAAATTCCTCAGCCGAAGCCGGGAGCAGGACTTTGGGAAAGGTAAGCACAATCCAGTGGGCTCCAGCAATAAAGACCACAGAGCTGTTTTTTGGGATAAAGGGATGGCAGAGGCGTTCTCGTGGAATTCAAAGCTAGGAAAAAGGGAATTTTTGAACCGCAGGACATTTCCAAGAGGATGACTTCGAGATACTTATTCCTGCTGGAGCTCAGTGATTCCCAGTGGAATGAAAGGGGTTGTAGATATATTTAAAGGCTGAGCAGTTGGATCCGGGAATGTTTTGTACTCTGGGAATATACGGAAGTGAGTTACCTGTTTGAGCTGTTCCTATTAAAACACAGACTATGGAGACCTCCCAGTGACTCAGTCATGTCCAGTGGGATACTCTGGGATACTGACAGGCTGGGAAAGTCCACCTGGAGGAGAAGATTCCCTGGAAACCTCAGAAGGGGCCTGTAGGGAAGTGGGAGGGATTCCTCAGCAGGAATTGCAGTGACAGGACAAGAGGGAGGGAATGGCTTCCCAGAGGGAGAATTTAGATGGGATACGGGGAGGGAATTCTCCCCTGTCAGGGTGGGGAGGCCCTGGAAGAGTTTTCCCAGAGAAGCAGTGGCTGCCACATCCCTGGAAGTGTCCGAGGGGCTCAGAGCATGCTGGGATGGTGGAAGGTGTCCCTGGAACGGGACGAGCTTTAAGGTCCCTTCCCACCCAAACCATGCCATGATTCCAAGCAGGAATTCAAGGAATCGTGACACCTCCCAGCCTCCACCATCCCACCACGCTCCAGCCTTTTTTGGGAGTTTTCCAGAAAAACCACTTCCTCCTCCATCCATGGTTTTCACTTTATTCATGGACAGAGTCACACCGAACACGACATTCCCGCTACGGCCGTTTCCTTAAATACGTTTTCCGAGTGGGGAGTGATGGAAGTGTGGGGTTGGGAATACAGCGGGAGCGGCGGAATTGTCACCCGGGGAGCGCCGCGAGTGGCCATGGATAGAGCGGAGGACATGCTGGAATACTCACACACACGGAGCCGGCGCAGGGATGGAGTGAGAGCCCTCCCACTCCTCCCGGCCCGCACCGGGAACGGGAACGCAACCGAGGAACACCGGGAAAAGCAGAGCCTCCCGCGCCGTGCTTCCCCTGATCCCGGGCACAGCCAGGCTTCCCAAGGCTGGGCATGGATGAGCTCCATGTGCCGCCAAGCCTGGAGCTGGGATATCCCCTCCCGCCCCCCAAGCCCGGGCTCAGCCATCCCTTTGGGAAATAAGGGATGGGGAAGGGTGGGAAAACACCGAACCGAGGGATTTGGCATGGATGGGGATTTTTGGTTTGCAGAACTTCGGAGCCCCACGAGCCAAGCTCTCTCCAAAGCCTGACATTCCAACCTTGCTTCTTCCAGAGGGAAGAGGGGCTGGGGCTGCCCGGAGCCTCCGGAACAGCCCTTCCTTCGTGGCGTCACTCTTCCCAAAGAGTGACAAATTGCACAAATTCCCGATGCCTGCGACACATCCAGGGAAAACCAGGCAGCTCCAGCCTCTCTCCTCAACCGCGCAGCCGGAAATTCCCACGGGAATTTTTCAACCTTTCCCCCAAGCAACCTACGCCACTCTCCCCAAAATTCCAACCAGGCTCCCGTGGGATCAACACCCGCGTGCAGCCGAGGGGTCGGAATTTCGGGATCGGAATTTAGGGATCGTGCCCGGCGCGCGTGGAGGGAGAGGTACAAAAATAGATCCTTCCTCGGGTGGAATTCTTTGGGAAGTGGAGGGATGGGACACACCACAACTAAAGCGGAAAATCAACCCAACAAAGACGGAAAGCATCCAGGACCTAGGGCCGGCAGCGATCCCGGAGCTCCTGGAATGCCTCTGGCGCAGAGGGGGTGTGTGGGATATTCCCAATTCCCAAAGCCTCTGGCTAGCACCGCTTCCAGAGCCCCAAATCCAAGCGGATCCAACACTTGAGAACGGGAAAACGGGAAAACACAGCGGGCTGGAAGCGCTTACTGCTACTGTGCCGGCTTGGATGGAATATTTACATGCTGGAATCAACGGAACAGCGGGAAAACCACCGGGATGAGCGGGACCAAACCCCAGGAGGAGGAGGAGGAGGAAGAGGAGGAATTCTGCTCCAAGGGCTTCTCCTGCCTCGGATCCGCCCGGAGCGTCACCACAGAGCTAAAGAAACACAGGGAGCCGCGGGAGTGGGAAGCGACGAAAGAAAAGCGTGGGATGGGGTCGGGAATTCCCGGGAAGTCCTCGGCTGGAGGCGGGAAGAGCCCGCGGGCGTCACTTGAGGTCGCCGTCGCCCTCGCCCTGGATGGTTTTCTTGATGCGCAGCAGCATCGTGGTGAGCCACTGATCCAGCCGCGAGATGGAGTCAAATTCCTTCACCTGGCACCGGGAAACGAGGATCAGGGAGTGGCCGGGAAAGGGAATGGGGCTGGGATGGGGGAATGAGACTCGGGGTCGGCCGGGAATAAAGGGGAGAGAGGGGAGGGATGCAAAGGACAATAAAGGGAAAAGGAGGAAGGGAAAAAAAGGGGAAAGAAGGAGGGGAATGATGGGAAAAGGGGGGAAAAATAAGGGGAAAGAAGAGAGAAAATAATGGGAAAGGGAGGTGAAAAATAAGAGGAAAAGGGGGAAAGAAAGGGGGAAATAATGGGAAAGGGAGGTGAAATGTAAGAGGAAAAGGGGGAAATAAGGGGAAAAAAGGGGGAAAATAAAGGGAAAGGGAGGGGGAAAATAAGAGGAAAAGAGTGAAAAGTAAGGGGAAAGAAGGGCGAAAATAGTGGGAAAGGGAGGGGAAAAATAATAAGGGGGAAAAGGGTGGGAAATAATGGGAAAAGGAAGGGAAAAATAAGGAGGAAAGGGGAAAAAATAAGGGAAGGGGAAATAAGGGGAAAGGGGGAAAAATAAGGGAAAGAGAAAAAAAGGAAGGGAGAATAAAGGGGAAAAGAAAAATGGTGAAAGGCAAAAAGAAGGAAGGGAAAGAAAAGGGGGAGGGAAAGGAGAAAGGGGAAAAAAAAGGGGAAGAGGGAAACAAGGGAAAGCAGAGGAAAAGAAGGGAATGAGGTGGGGGGGAAAAGGAAAAGGCACAGGGCCAAGATCCTGGGAAAAGTCTCTCCAAACCCACTCTCAGCACTTTAAGCTCCTGTCAAACACCCAGGGATCCAGGCAGGATCTGAACTCTCCATGAAAAACCAGGAATGCTGAAGGAGGAAGCTGGGACCTTGCTGGAGCAGCTCTGCCCCCAGCCCCTCACCACAAATACTGAACAGGGCACAGCTATCCCAAAAAAAGAGAGGGAAGCACCAGCATTCCCAAGGGAATCCCTGAGTACTCACAGCCTCGGTGTAGGCCTCGCTGTTCTGCTCCTCGTGGGCTTCCAGCAGTTTCTGGGAAAACACCAGGAAAAATTAGGGAATGAGCTGTTAACTCCATGTTCCTGCTCCGGCAGGGAACAGGAGATCCATGGAGAACACCCACCACAAACACAGGGATGGGCCAAACCCCGGGAAAACCCCTGGAAAAGTGGGAAAGGGCCCCTGGTTACTCACTTTCAATAGCTTGCATTCCCGGGAATCTGTGAACGCCGGGAACATTTCCTCATACTTCTCCAGCGCAAGCTGGAAGAGAGAAGAGATCCTGTCACACATTCCTGGGTTTGGTTTTCTGGGATTTGCCTTCCCATCCCCAAACTCGAGGAAGCAGCATGTCAGGAATTCCAGCCACTGCTGAGGGAGGGATTAACCTCCCTAATTGATTTTTGGGATAACAGCAGCGAGCCCTGAGCTTCTCCCAGCCGGGGCCAGGGGAGATTGGGAATTCTGGGATAACTGACCTTGGCATTCAGCTCATCCACGATGAAGTGGCACAGGGCAGCTTTGAAGAAATACTCCTTGGCGCTGTACTTGAGCAAAGGGTTATCCATGGTGTTTGTTCCCACCTGCACAGAAAAAGCATGGAAAGAAGGGCCGGGAGAGGAAAGCCAGGATCAAAGCAATTCCAATCCCACCCTGAGCCATGGGGCTGGGAATAAAGGGCATGGGGAAAAGGCCAAAAAGCTGTTGGGAAGCAGGGAGGTTTTGAACTCATCCCAAGGGATGTCAGAGCCCACCAGGCTGATCCCTGGTTGATGAGGAAATGGGAAAACAAATCCATTTGGGAAAAAGCTGCTCCAGGATTAACCCACTGCTGGTATTCCCAGGTAAATATTCAACTAAAGGCAGAGCTGATAAATCCAGCAGGGAATTTTCCGCCAAAGGGAGTTGGAAATACATTCCAGAGGGGAATTTTGGACGGATTTCTCCCAGCCTTTTGCTGGAAAATCACGGATGTGGTGCTTGGGGATCCATGGGACTCGGACCTCAGAGAGCTTTTCCAACCTCAACAATTCCATGATCGTGGCAGTTTTGCCAACCACCCACACCCTCCGCACCCTTTTCCATGGGATTTGGCTCCTGACCTGCTCGTAGATCTCGATGGCTTTCTGGTACTGCTCCAGCTGTGCTGCATACGCTGCCACCTTCAGCAGACACTTGTTGGCCGAGCTGCGACCACATCCCAAAAATCAGTCCCTGAATCCTGGGAATTCACCGGCCTGCTCCCCAGCACCACCCAGCACCCTTCCCCCAGAGAAAAGCGGGAAGACCCCACTGGGGTTTAGAGGAATTCTCTAGGAACAGCCCGAACTGGGAGTGCCTGGGGTGCATCCCTGCTCCAGCCCTTCCCACCCATCCCGAGGACTTGCCTGTTGGATTCCTCTCCCTTGTAATAATCCGCAGCCTGCTCGTAGTGCGCGATGGCCTGGGGACAGAAACGTGGGATCAGAAATCCCGGGATAAAACCCCCCAGGGAACAGCACCGACGCACAGGGAGGGAGATGGGATCCGACAGAGTGGAGCCCAGGAAGGGAATCCTTGCCGGGAAAACGACCCCTAAATCCCACCCGGTTTTATCCCACAAAATTCCAGCAGGAGATCCACAGCGAGATTCCCACTCGGGGAGCCTGGAAGCAGGAATGAGGGAATCGGGGCTGTTGTGGGAACTCAGAGTGACAGAAAATGGCTCTGTGACATTCCCAAAGTGCTGTTCCAATGGGAAACGCCGAGGTGGATCCTCACCGGAGCGTTCAGCCAGTGCTGCTGGCACAGGGATGCACCAGAAGCTTGGGAATGCTCCATGGAAGCCTCCAGGCTGGGAAAACCATTAACTCCCAGTCAGGGCTGGACTGCGCCCACACCAGGAATTCCAGCTCCGGATGGGAGCTGGGAATTACTGAGCTCAGTGCCAGGAAATCCCAGGATGGGGATGGTGGGGGGACCTCCGAGAAGATCCAGTTCCACTGGGGGAACTCCTTCCCCGATCCCAAGCTGCTCCAGCTTGGGCACTCCCAGGGATGGGGCAGCCAAGGTTTCCTGGGAATGCCGTGCTGATGATGTCACTGATGACGTCATCGGTGTCCCCCTCACCTTCTCGATGTCCACCAGCTCGGCCTCGTAGATCTCGGCGATGGTGATGTGGTGCTTGGCGGCGATGGTGAAGCGTCCCTGCGGGAGGGAGGGGAAGCTTGGCGCGGCGCTCCCGGGAAGCGGCGCGGATTCCCGGGAGCGGGGCCGGCCTTACCATGTCGGTGTAGATGTCGATGGCCGCGTTTAGGCAGTTGATGGCCTCTGCAGCGTGCGTGAGAGACAACAGCGTCAGCCTCTGCCCGCTCCCAGCCCCTTCCCGGGGAACATCTGCTCCCGTGGGAGCTCTGCAGCCACCACAGCGCTCCCAGCAATTCCCAAAGGAATTGGGGCAGCCCCGAGCCCGAGTTTGGTGTCTGCATCCCCCAGCGCAGCAGAACTCGAGGGATTGACTCCACAACGCCGCCGTTTTCCAGGGGGATTTTGGGGTTTATCCTCCCTGAGTTTGTTCCCGGCTCTCATGGGATAACGCTGGTGGGAGGCAGGGGAATTGCTTCCAGACCTATCCAGGGAAAGGGGCATTGGAGGCTTTCCCAAAAACCACAACTGGCATGAAAGAACCCCAGGTCCTTGAATCTCATCCCGGCAAAGGCCAGGACTGAGGAAAGCCTGGAGGACACAGCTGAGATCCCACTGGGATCCAGCCCAGGGACCTGGCCCCGAGCCATTCCTCAGGAAGCCGTTCCCTAAAGCCAAGCCAAACCAGGATGGAAAGGTGCCAAAATTCCCAACGCCCCGCAGCATCCCAAACGCCAGGGGCGGTGCTGACCCTCCTGCACCATCCCAAACCTCCTGGAAAAGCAGGAATGTGCCTCTGCCGCCGCTGAGCGCTCACCACCGGGAGCAATCCCAGATTCCGCTGCCGGATCCTGCCGCCTTACCCTGTGGATCCGCTTTTTTGTAGGCATTCCCGGCATCCACGAAGCTGGTGGCAGAGTCGTGCTTGCTCTGGAGCTGCATGTGCAGCTTGGCCGCCTGGCAGAAGGCATTCCCTGCCGCTGGAAAAGAAGGAACAGCAATCCCGTGATTCCCGGCGGGCAGCGGGAACGCGCCACTTCCGGGACTCGGGGATTTTTAGGGACGAGGATCCCAGCAGGATCACCTGCTGTCGTTTTGGAATTCACCCACAATCCTTCGGCTCAGCCTCCCAAAATTCAAACAGGAATTGCACGGACACAGGGACCGTTCCCCACGGGATAACTGACAGGAAGAGGCTTGGATGCTCCCTGGATCAGCCAGGATCAACGCTCTCTCCCCCACTTCCCCATATTCCCAGGATTTGGACTCACCACTCCAGTTCTTGGCGATCTTGAACATGTTGGCAGCCCTGGTGTACATCTCACACGCCTCCTCCACCCGGGTGTTGCCCCTGGAATGCAGCGGGAATGCTCCTGAGGCTGGGCCGGGTGGGAACACGGCTCCGGAGCCCACGTTGGGATTGGGAATCTTGGCCTCTCCAGGCTCCCTGAGGCTGATCCCACCCCCCAGTGAGAACACTGAAAGGGGAGTGCTGCATTTGGGGGCTCTCCCGGAATTCCGAGATGCCAAAGGTCAGTGTTTTTGGTAAGGGAATGCAGGTTTTTCATGGAATCCCTGGGAAAAAAGGAGGCTCTGGGGGGACCTCCCTGCTCTCCGTAACTCCCTGACAGGAGCCAGGTGGGATCGAGCTCTGCTCCCACGGAAAAAAGGAATCCCAGAATCCTTAAGGTTGGAAATCCCTCAAGCCCATGAATCCAACATCCCCCCCCAGTCCATGTCCCCAGGTGCCACAGCCACGCTGCTCTTAAATCGACCTCACAACACGAGTTATTCCACTTTCCTTCCCATCCCTTGGGAATTCTGGCACTTCTCTCCCCTCCCTCTCTCCCTCTGGCAGCCGAGCACGGTTGGTTTGGAAGTGCAGGCGGGATTTTTGGATCCCTCCTTGCCCTTGGAAGTCGCCTCTGGCACGAGCCGAAGCCAACGGAGGCGGCACCGAGGAATGCTACACCCGGAGAGGCCTCTGGGACAGGACAGCTCCAGGCCTTTTCATCCCAAAAAATTCAAACTAAAGGGAGAGCAGCTCCCGTGCAAGGTGATGGAGCAGCTCCAGGAAGAGCCCAGGTGGGAAGCAGGCCCTGGGAGGCCTGGATTTATCCCATTTCCCGGGAAGATGCCAAGAGCCGAGTCACCCCCCCAACCCCCCTTTTCCCTCCTCTTTTTTTTCCCTCCGGAGCGGGACGTGCCTGAAAATTAAAAATTCCCCTCTCGAAATCTCTGCCCGTTCCCTCCAAGGATTTTCAGGAATCTGCCGCCCGGATTACAGCCCTGGAGCAGGCCCTGCCTGATTAATCTGCCCGAGGCCGGCGAGGAATTTCTATTTAAAACTTGTGGATTTTAGGGCGGCCGCGGCCGATTTTTCCGGGCCGATGGTTAAAAAACCTCCAGCGCGGAGCATCGCTCCGGGAATGCTCTTTCCTTAATAAAAACCTGAGGAAAAGCGGGATGGAGGCGGCGAAAGCATCCCGCTTTTCCAGACACAGCCCCAGGGGCGGCCAGGCGCAGGGAAGAGGAAGCTCTGCCATTTTCTGGGATAACGCCGGCCGCGTTCCCCGGGATTTCGGGAGATGATTCCCGCCGGGATAAAGCCGGGATGAGCCGGGAGGGGCTGCTCCAGGGGGATCGGGGTCTGGATCGGGAGCACAGGGAAAAAGGGAGACCTTCACCCACACCGGGGGGCAGGAGTGGGGAAAAAGGGGGAAGAGATTGGGAAGGGGAGGATGGAGGAGATGGGAGGAGAGCTCGGGGAGGGTGATCCGGGAGCTGGGAATGGGAAGGGGCTGGAAGGGGGATCCAGGAGCCAGGGAAGGGCAGGGGGGAGATGAAGGAGATGGGAAGGGGGGAGCGGGACGTGGGAAGGGGGATGCGGAGACGGGAAAAGGAGATGCGGATCCAGGAAGGAAAGATGCGGGAGCCGGGAAAGGGAGATGCAGGACGTGGGAAGAGGGATGCGGATCCAGGAAGGGGGAATGCGGGAGGCGGGAAGGAGGATGTGGGACGTGGGAAGGGAGATGCGGGACATGGGAAGAGGGATGCGGATCCAGGAAGGGGGATGCGGGAGGCAGGAAGGGGGATGCGGGAGGCAGGAAGGGGGATGCGGAGCCGCTCACCCGAAGAGGCCCCGCAGGAAGGAGTGCGAGCCCTTGACGCGCTTCTCGGCCTCCGCCATGAGCTGCACGGCCTCCCGCTCCTTGCCGGCGCTGTCCATCGCTCCCGCTTCTCCTGCTCTCCTTCCTCCTCCTCCTCCTCCTCCTCCTCCTCCGCGGCACCGGGAGCGCGGCGGGCGCGTGCGCGGGGCGGGGCGCGCGCAGGATGCGGGATGCGGGATCCGGTGGGAGCGGGGAATGAGCGGCTCCTGCCGGCGCCTGGGGTTATTCCCAGAGCGGGATGCCTTCGGGAGCTTCCCCCGCAGGGCTGGCCGTGCTCGATGGCGAGGGGATGGGAGCGGGATCCCAGCTTAGCGCTGCCTGACCCGGGATCTGGGTCAGCTCAGTCCTTATCCCGAAGGTTATTTATGTCACTCTCCGAGTTTCCTGTGAGTCACCTCACCTGTAACGCAGGAGAGCTGAAGCTCAGATTCCCGGGAGGTGGGCTACACTCTCCTGGGAATATTCCGCACTAAAGACAGTCAGAGGAAGGGACACCCCGCGCCCTATCCCCGTTACCCGAGCGCACATTTGAGTCGCGCAAAAACCCCCCGAGAGGGAGTGAGCCCCGTGCGGGGAAAACCGGGATATTCCTGCCTGATCCCTCCCCTGCGCACCCACCGGGACCGGGGGAATGCCGGAGCCCCAAACCACCCGCCGGACTACAGCTCCCGGCGTGCCCCGCGCCCGGCGCGCGGCGCTGACGTCACTGCTCCGCGCCCACCGTCTCCATGGCGACGCGGGCGCATCCCGGCGCCGCTCCCGTGGGACGGTCCCGCACGGCGTCCCGGGATCCGCGGGAACCGGGAAGGGACACCCCGCGCTGCCCCCGGCTCCGCAGTGCCGGGAACACCCCGCGATCCCCCGGGAAAGGAAATCCCGCCTGCGGTGTCCCAGGAATCCCAGGTGAGTGACCTGGTTTCAGGGCTGGGAGAAACTAAAGCCGGGAGCATTTCCCAAGCCGGCAGCTCCCATCCCCATCCGAGCTCGCTGGGAAAACCGGCAGCTGTGCCACACTGCATCCCAGTTAACCCCAGGGGTTTCTCCCTTTTCCAGGAAGGACGACAATGGAGCCTTTTTCCCTCTCTGAGCTGGGGCTGCCAGCAGAAAACAGAGCAATCCAGGGAATCCTCTGCCCCATGGCCGTGGAGCTCTGCCACCTCCTGCTCGCCCTGCAACGGGAAGATGGGATTCGCCCAGCCTTTCCCAATTTGGGGGAAAAGGCGGAAGAATTAGCCAAAGCCGTGGAAGAAGTGGCTGCTGTGGCAAGGAGGTGAGGCAGGTGGGAGTCTCCCGCGTGGATTTGGGGGCTGAGGAGATGGAGAAGGTGGTGGGAAGCCTTCATCCTCCTGGAGTGGGGAACAGCCAGGGCCCTCCATTCCAGGCTGTCCGAGGATTCCGGCCAGGAAGGGAGCACGGAGCTGAGTCCCGCGGGTGAATCCCTGCTCCAGGCCGGGAGGGATGTGGTGCTGGCAGCATTCCAGCTCCAGGAGCGTCCCGACAGCCCTCGGCACCGGGAGCACCTGGCAGCGGCCGCCAAGAGGATCCTGGTGGAGATGGCAAAGGTGAGGGGGAAGGGACACGAGCAGGGAGAGGCTCCGGCGGAGCGAGGCAGGATGGAACAGGAATGGGAATTCCTGACCTTTTCTGCCTCGTTTCCCGGTTAGATCCTTCAGCTGGAAGAGGCCACAGGGATGAAGAGGATCACCAGGGCTGCCAGCTGGCTCCTGGAATGCCTGAGCGTGCTGCGGGACGCCCGTGACGCTCCGGGGCTGCTGGCAGCATTCCAGGCCTTTTCCGAGGCCGTGCTCCTGCTGAGCCGCCTGACTGCCGAGCGCCTGCGGGAGCTCGGAGACGATTGTCCCACACGGAGCAGCTTGGCCAGGACCCTGCAGCTGCTCCACAGATGTGCTCCCCTCATCCACACGGCCAAGCACGGCGCCCTGACGCGTTCCAGGGATCACCAGGCTGACCTCTCCCGAGATTCCCTTTTCCAGCTGGCCGAGGGCACCGTCAGGGAGCTGCTCTCCCTGCTCACAGAGCCGCGGGAGAGGAGCGGGATCTTCTCCCGGCAGGTGAGCAGGCTCCAGGCTCTCCTCTCCCACCCCGACCCCCAGCGCCTCTCCGAGGGCGGCTTCGGCTCCCACTTGGACACGGTGATCCTCCAGGGAATGCTGCTGGCGGAGTGGGCCAGGCCGGATCTGCGGCTGGAGCTGGCGGAACGCTGCTGGGTCCTGCTACAGCTGAGGAGGAGCATCCACAGCCACACGAGCCGGAGGGAGGAATGGCAGGGACTGATCCCGGGAACGCACGGACTGCAGTGGGAATGTCACAGCCTGAGGGAGGAGCTGGGAAAGCTGGACCGGGCAGCGCTCAGGGCCACGCTGTGCCAAATCCTGGATGGATTCTTCCAGGAGAAGGAGCCGCTGAGGCAGCTGGTCGAAGGTGCCCTTAGCCTGGCCGGTTCCGGATGTTTTCCAGCAGGACCAGGAGGGATTTTAAGGAAGCTCCAGCCACTCATTGCCACCTTCTTCGCTCAGGCCCAGCAGATGCTCCGAGCGGCCGATCTGCTCCTGGCCAGGTGCACCGAGGCCCAAACTGCCAGGGAAATCCAGGAGGGCATGGAGCACCTGCGGAGCCTCCTGGCCAGCCTCCCTTCCCTGCTCATGGAAACAAGTGGGAATGCCACGGAGCAGCTCCGGGCCCTGTGCTGCGCCTGGGCCAGAGCCACCGACCGCCTCCTGTGCTGCTTTGAGCAGACTGTCGGCATGGGGGAATTCCTCGAGTTATCCATCCTGGAGCTGGCCAAGCACAGGGAGGGCTGTGAAGCAGCGCTGGAATGCCAGGATCCCGAGGGATTCTCCCGTCACGCCGCTCGCCTCACGGGCTGGGCACGCTGGGTGGTTGGAGCCACCACCCGGCACGTGGACAGGGCCACGGATCCCATCTTCAGGAATGGTTTGCTGGTGTGGGTGGAGCAGTTGGCCAAGTCCATCCTGGAGCTGGGAGCAGTCACGGCCCTCCTTCCAGGAAGGTTTTCCTGCCTCCAAAGCCGGGATGCCTTTTCCCAGGCAGCGAGCTCCCTGATGGACTCTGCTCTCCGCGTCCAAGCCGGGCTGGATGGGTCCAACCACCCGGAGATCCTCAGCCCGCTCCGGGAGCGAGTGCGGAGCACCAAGGCGGAAAAGGGGCCGGAGCTCAGCCCGTCCCTCACCAGGATACGAGCCAGTATGGATGAGGCAGAGTTCCGAGGAGACATCCACAGTCATCCATCACACCTGGATCCATGGAAAGGGGATCCACACCCTGTCATCGCAGCTCTCCTGAGAGCATCCCGAGCTGGTGACGAGGATGCTGTCCGTGCTGCTTGCTCCGTGCTGCTGGAGCTCTCCGATGGCTGTGTGGAAGCAGCACGGGAAGCACTGCCCGTGGCCGAGCCCCACCAGCTCGGGGTGCTGGAGCAGCACCGGGATATCACAGCACTGACCCCATGGATCATCGGCCTGGCCACGGAAACGGCCCCTGGGCAGCTCCCTGTGCCAGGCAGCCTTCTCCAAATGGCACTCAGGCTCTCGGGAAGGATCCGCCAGACTCTGGAGTGCCTGGCAGCCGTGGCGGGCCCTTGGAACGGTCTGGCCCAGCAAGTGCTTGGATTTATCCTGTCGGGGGACTTTCCAAGAGGGAAGCAGGCTTTGGAAGAGACCATGCTGGGTTTAGCGGGAGCAGTGCAGCTGGCAGGAGACATCACAAGCACAGGCTGCAGTAAGGAAAATCCCAGTCCCTCCCATGGCTGGGAGAGCTTTCTGCAGCTCCAAGCCAAGTTCTCCCGTGCTCAGCTGAACACCAAAGCGCTCCTGGAGCGGGCAGCATCCTTCAGGGAATCCCGTGGCATGGAAAAGGCTATCCTGGAGCTGCGTGCAGTCCAATGGGCTGTTGGCATGTGTGTCCTGCTGGACGCCGTGGATCAGTTTGTGGGCAGGGATGTACTATTCCTCAGGGAGCTGAGCAGCGCCGTGAGGAACAAGGCTGGCCCACAGAGCCTCCTGGCTGCCACGGCTGAGCATTCCCTGAGGCTGCAGGACGCCGCCCGGCTTTCCTACTTATCCTGCCCCGGAGACCACGGTGCCAGAGAAATCCTGGTGCTCCGGGAGGAGATCCAGGTGCTCGTGGAAGCACTGCTGGATGTGTCCAACACCCTCCTGCTCTCCCCGCTGCCTGCTGCCAGCTTGGCCGTCCGCTTCGAGCTCCTGTGCAGGGATGTGGCCCTCAGGGCCAAGGCGTTGCTGCTCCACATGGAAAGGGTCAACATGGAACAGCTGCAGCTCATCCGAGATGTGGCTGGAGCAGCCCTGTCCAACCTCTCCCACGAGGAAAGGGAGAGGAGCAAAGAGGCCTTTGAGGAGAAGGCAAACCGGCTCATGGCCGATGTCCAGTGGGTCAGGAACACCCTGCGGGATGCTCAACTTCCATCGCAGCCCCACCTGCTCTCCATGGCTGACCACCTCCTGCTCCTCACGGCTGATGTGGTGGGAAACATCTGCCAGCGCTTCCAGAGCCACCAGGACACTGGGAATCCCTGCCAGGACACTGGGGATCCCCACCTGGACACCGTGGTGTGGTACTGGTCAGCCAAGGCACACTACCTCGTCACGCAGCTCCAGCTTATCCGTGGAATGGACAGGGACATCCTGCGGCGCCTCACGGAATGCCTGCAGCGGGAATGCTCCCCGGGACCACCCACAGGCACAGCCGGGCTCTCCCCAGCCCCAGAGGCCACCGAGGCAGCAGGAATCCATCCAGGCAGGAGTGGAGGAGTGAGCGGAGCCATGCGGGAAGCGGGTGAGCCGGTACGGGAGCCCTTCTCCTGGCAGGGGGTTGGGCAGGGCTGTCCCTCACTCCTGCTGCTCCCAGCACGGAGCAGGAATGTGTGGGATGCTGGCACGGCCTCCGGAGGTCAGCAGGCTGACCCTGGGCCACTCGGGCAGCTCAGGTTGCTGGCAGCCCTGGATTCCTGGATATCCGATCGGCCAGGCTCTCCTGCGTCCATCCCAATCCCCCCTCGAGGCAGGGGGGCTGAAGCACTCTCTCTCACCTCCACGCATTCCCTCTGGGAATACCAGCAACTCCATTCCCATGGGAGTCAGGAGCTGGGAAAGGCTTTGGCACAGACCCAGATCCCTCAGCTAAGTGGTGTAGAGCTCTTAATTGTGCAGGGAATTAATTGCAAACTGGCAGTTGCAGAACACCCCATTCCCATCTAGAGATGGCTCCAAGGGCTTTGGATTTAGGGAGAAGGGCTGGTGGGAAGGTGGACTGGACCCAGTGAGGGGTGGGCAGCTCTCCCAGCAACCTTACTCACCAACATCTCCTGCAGAAACACCCAGGCAGAGGAGACTGCAGGCTGCATCCACACATTCCAGGCTCGGAATCTGCTCCGTTGTTGTCCCGACAGCACCGGGATGGCCCTTCCAGCACCTCCCCTGCAAAGCAGGAGAGAGGGAATTGCGACACACGGCAGGGTGGCCCCAGCAAGGTGTCCCAGGTCACCCAGGACATGGCCACGAGGACGCTGCACATGGCTCAGTTCCTGCGCAGGAAGGGCCCCATTGCGGTATGCATTTTCACCCCTCCCCTTTTCCCTTAGCATCGTGGCAGCTCCATCCCAGATCCCAGCTCCTTGGAGAGTGGCACCAGCTCTGTTTGTGCCCAGTACTCCAAATTCCTTGCTCCTGGTTGCACGCAAGCTTGGCATCCTTGGTATCTGAGCCTCCTGGACCCTCCTCCCCTATCCTGCAGGAAAAGCTTTTTTTTCCTTCTCTCCCCAATCCCAGTGATTTTTATCCCGTTCCAGAGCAAGGAGCAGTTTGTTGCCTGTGCCAGGCAGATGGCTTCAGACGGGCAGGTGGTCGTTAAGTTTGGGAACATCCTCGCCAAGCACTGCCTGGATCCGAGGTGCTCCACGGAGCTGCTCCGCGCTGCCGAGCACACCCAATCCGTCAGCAGCCAGCTCGGCATCGTGGCCAGGTGAGCCAACCTCTCCCAAGGTCATCCAAGAGGGATCCCTTCTCCAAGGAATGTGGCTGGTGGTCACCAGAGCTGCTGGGGGAGGTGGGTGTCGTCCAGGAGTTGAGAGACAATTTGGAGGCCTCCCTGGATTTTGCTGTTCCAATGGCACAGGGGGACAAACTGGGTTTGGAATAGCAACGCTGTCGGGATGCCTGAAGTCCTTCCAGTAAAATCCTTTGGAATGTCTTTGAAGGGTGAAAGCAGTGACTGGGGAGAGCAAGGCCTCCTCCGAGCTGCTGCTGAGCAACGTGCAGAACCTCATCCGAGCGGTCCAGCACGTCCTGAGGGCGGCCGAGGCGGCGTGCGTCAAAGTGAGTCCATCACGGAGCCAATCCTGGAATTATTGGGGTGGGAAGGGTTGCTCCAAGCCCTGTCCAAGCTGGCTTTGAACACTTCCAGGGATGGGGCAGTCACAGCTTCTCTGTGCCAGAGCCTCCCCACCCTCCCAGGAAAGGGTTTCTCCCTAAGAGTGAAGCTGATGGCAGCAATTCCATGCTCTGGGAGCTCCTCATCCAGGCCCTTCTATGGGAACTGGGATCTGGTTGCTATGGGACTCCAGCTGGAGCAAATATTCCTCCTGGAATCACATCCAGACTTTTCCGTAATTTAGGATGCACAGGGATCTATTAAAGCAATTCCTTTGTCCAACAGGGTTTGGGACAAGCCTCAGCTGACCCTGAAGAAGAAGAAGTTGCTGCTTTCTGTCAGCAGTGGAGGAAAAACCTGACACAGCACAGAGCCAAGGAGGCTTTGAATTCCGACCGGGATGAATTAGGGCTCCGGAAAACTCGAGGGGCAAAGGCTGAGCCCACCCTGATGTCTCTGGTGCAAGAGCAACCCCCTCGGGGCAGGAATATCCCAAAGCATCCCAATCCTAGGAAAGGACACACAGTTATGGACAGACACCTGTAAATGCAGAGGGGCTCCTCGTCCCCGTGCTGTTGGAAGCAGAAGAGGAATGTTTTGCAGTGTGAAGGATTCATGTTGGAGTTTTTCATCGTGGCAGGAAAATCTTGGAACAGGCTCCGTGGGGAGGCCAGGAATCTTCTGGTGAGTGTTTTACGCCCAGGCGGTGAGATGGGATGGATGGGGCTTGGAGCATCCTGATCCAGTGGGGGGATGAGTTGAAGGTCCCTTCCCACCCAAACTATTCCAGGATTCTGTGATCCAGAGATGCTCGGGCTTTCTGCTGTCTTTCAACCTTTGCTCCTTCACATATCCAGGGATACAGCAGTGGAGAGCATTTTGTCTCACCTGCTGCCCCTGATCATTCCCAAAAGGAAGATTCCTTCCCAAAATCCCACTCAGCCCCAGGACTCTCTCCTATCCAGAGTAAACATTCAATCCCCATGATCACTCACCTCACAGCTTCCAGAGTATCCCAGACTGGTGACACTGCTGCTCCTGTACCCTGGCTTTCCACACCCATCCTTCCCAGCCTCCAGATCATGAGGTGTCTGATGGAAATGCTGCTCCGTGCTGGAATTCTGCAGGAGAGGTGGGAAGGAGCCTCCCCTGTGGAATACACAATCCAACACCACAGCTGATCACAACTGGCTCCATGGAGGCTGCAGCCCATTCCAGCCCACCCTGGTATCCCCACCTGCATCCCAACCACCTTCCCCATCCGGGAACTTTAGTACTTGCGTGGTAGCAAGGAATCTCCTCCATGTTCCCAGGAAAAGCCAGCAGGCACGCCGGAGACTCTGGGAAGCAATCTGCAATGGATAAAGCAGGGAGCAAGGCTGGATGGAGGAGCCAAGCAGCTGGAATGAGGGAAGGAAGGAAGGAATTACACATGGAGACAGCAGGCTGTGAGGACTCTGCAGGCCTTTGTATCCATGTCTTATTTCCACACTATTTTTCCCTGCTGGCTTGGTTTTTCGAGGAAAACCTTGACCAGCCACACCGGTGAGATGGAAGAAATAACAGACTAACAAGAAAGGATTTATGGATTACTCCAAAACAACAACCCAGTTCCATGCCTATTTTCTACTTTTCCTACTCAAAAAAAAAATCATAAAATTAATGAAATTCATGCTCTGGGAAATCAGGAAGGCAAACTGAGAACGTGATTGCCTTCAGAGATGCCTCCTGTGCCGTGCAGGTATCACAGGCTTCCCTCATGGCTCATCCATGCAAGGCAAAACCTTGGGATAAACACTCTGCTGTCCCAGTGGAAGCACTACTTGGCCAAGAATCCAAGTGGAAAAGCTCCTTGACCGGCCCCTGGACAAGGGACATACCCAGAGGAAAAGGTCCAACAGACAAACCAAGAGGAGGAGATCCATGAGCACTACTTGGCCAACCAAAAAAACAAAGGAAAAGGTCCATTACCATCACTCTGAGGGAAAAACAAGAGGAAAAAGCCCACCAAGGAAGAGACCTAAAGCAGCACACCATTCCCAAGGGGCGGGAAGCAGGTGGTTCACTGAGCAGCCGGCACGTTTTTATTGGGAAGGCAGCTGGCTAGGAATGACTACATTTCCCCTGGAGAAAAAACGGCCCCAAAGGCAGGACAGGAGGTTTGGAGACAGTTGTGCTCTCCCATGCAAAACCTATAGGGAATGGAAGACATGCAGGATGTTCCACAATGGCAAACAGTGACTCCCTCCACGAGACCTCGGTAGGAGGTTACGCTGAAACCCCACAGAGCATCCCAAACCAGCCTGGGTTTGATCCCCCCTCATCCCAGCTGCCACCGGACGCACACGGAGTCGTCAGCAGGAATTAACTGTACCCTTTTTAATTGTTTTGTTAAAAATGTCGTCGAGACACCATGAATACAAGTACTGCGGTTACAGCCATACAAAAAAAGCAATACAAAGTAAGCCGCTGAATACAAAAATACGTCGAAATACATGAACACCACAATGGAACTCGGAGCACTAAATCCCAATCGTGTAGGTGTGGAAAAAAAATTAAATAAAAACCTTTTTTTTGTTTTTTTTTTCCTCTCGTATCGGACAACGTAGTTTTCTCCACTTGGAACAGTTACTTCTGCTAGTTATGTACTTCACAATTTCTTCTATGTACAGCATAGAATAAAATACTTTTAAAAGATATGACATTTTTCATCCTCAATATGTGATATAGTCTCTTTTACACTAATATTGACTGCAGGAATAAAAACTGTCCGTGTCTTACATCAACTCATTGGAAAAGGAGGAGCGACGCTTTCCTCTGAATTCAATTCCGTGGGGGTTTTCCATCAGTTCAGGGGTTTGGCAGTCCTGGAGCGGCATCTCTCCCGGGAATTCATGTACATAATATTGCTTGGATCTATACAAATGTGGCAATCGGATCTAAGCGGTGGTTGGGAAAGAGGCAGCTCACACATATACAGCTCTGGGGATTTTCCATGGCTTATTTACAATGAAAGTGCTTCTCTCAGCTCTAACACGATCCGGGGGGGATTGGTTTCCTTTCTACAGGTCAATTATTAAGTCTCCCTGAAATTGGAAAGAAAAAGGATTCTCTAGAAAATACCACAGCTTTGCAAACACTCGAGCGTACTGGAGAACGGCGTGTGGTTCGGAGATTAGCAGCTGAAAAGTGGTGGGAATTATAATTTAAAAATAAATAAAGCCAAAAGAGGTAACCCAGGTACAAAACAGCAGAGAACTGCAATATCCACAACGGTAAAAAGACTCCAAAGCCATCTGCTAACAAAATGGGGAAGCGGTTGGATCGAAAGTCTTGAAAACATCTTTTAAGGATTTATCATCCGACTCCCCGTTGGGATCGCTCTCCGGGGCCTGCGTTACCTGTCCGGGCTGCCTCACCTGCCTGGGGTCGCTGTACTGCGGCCGGATTAACCCCGACAGAGCCTGGATCGGGAGGTTATGGACGGCAGGAGCAGCGCTGGAGTGTTTAGCCTGAGATTTACCGGTGCTGTTTGCTTTGTCGGAAGCAGCTTCCGCTGATCCTTCCGTGGGTTTTTCCGCGTTGGAGGCAGCCTTCTGCTGGGACGCGTCTTCCGTGAGACTGGGCTCGTTTTTACTGGAATTTTTCAAAATACTCTTTTTCTGGTTCTCTCCGTTCTCTCCCGAGCTGGCCGGAGCCGCGTCCGAGGACGAGCTGTGATCCCTGGGATCGTACAAACTGATCCCGCTCAGGATGGAGCCGGGAGCTCCCAGCCGAACGCCGCTGGACGATAATTTGGGCGCGTACGGAGGCAGAGCATCGGGGTCGGATTTTGGAGCCGCGGCTTCCGAGGGCTGGGATGAGCTGGCAGCAGCTCTGGCGAGGCGGGGGTCGAACTTGGGAGGGTGGGAATCCTTCCCGACTCCGTGGTGAGCGTCCGCGCTCGACAGTCTGTGGAGCCTGGGATCGACGTTCTTTTGCAAGCGGGGATCCCCCAGTTTGCTGGAGCTGCTGGCGTGGGAATCTGCAGATGGATCCAAGTAGCCACCCCGGCCCGCGAGGCTGTTTTTGGCCTTGGCAGCGAGCCGGGGATCGGCTGGCATGGCGTTGGGATGCGGATCGCTCTTCAAATTCCGCAGTTTGTTCAGTCTCTGGTCGGCGATGAGCGGAGGGAGAGGTAAATTGATGGAGGAGACGGGGTCGGGTTTGGGCAGAGGGATGGGGAGCAAGTCCTCGGGGGCCCACACGATGTGCTTGGCAAAGTTGGGTTTCATCAGGGTCACGTCCATCTTAATGTGGCTGAACTGCCGCAGCTGGGAGCGCGGATCCCGTAACGTGACTCCCGGCAGGGGTTCCAAGGGAATGAGGAAGGCTCGTTCCCTCAGCTCCCGCTCCGAGTCCTCCTCGTCGTCATCCAGCCCTTTCTGCTTGACCTTCACTCCGCTGTGGGCGTGGTGCAAATCCAGCTTGGCCCCGGCCAGGGAGGAGCCGGGATGGGCGCCCTCGGTGACCTTGTGCATCCGGGGATCGCGGGCCAGCCGGGGATCCAGGGATGCCGACTCCGAAGGCTTCCTGGGATTGGGCCTGGGAGAGGCTCGGAGTCTGGGGTCAGCAGCCTGAGGCCCAACACCTTTGTCTTTGGCCAGCCTCGGATCCGTAGGCATGCCAAGCATGTGCTGCTCTGTGGAATGTTGCTGCCGATTCCTAAAGTTTTCGCTTTGTTTCTTTAAGGTTTTGAGGATTGATTTAACACTGCTCCCCTCTTCCTCCTCACTACTGGAATACCAGTTGACATTGTCATCTAAAAATCAAAGAAATGCCACAGAATTTAGATCATTCCAGCAAATAATCCCTGGAGAATCCAACACATTCACTCCTGGTGAATTTACTCCTGGACCTGGAGGTAGTGGTTCCCAGCAAAGCCAAACTGAAAAGATCTGACATTAAATCACTCCCTGTGTCATAAAAATCACAATCTCAAATGACAAAAATCAACTTGATCAAAGAACTGCCGTTAGAAAAAAACCTGGAGGTAGTGGATGGAATGCAGGAGTGCTTGGGAGTGTCTCCATACCCATCAATGTTAATTTGGGAAAATAACCTGCTTTCAAACAATCCTATCAGTACTAGTGAAAAAACGTATGTGAAATCTCAGTCTTGATGGGAGAAGGAAAAGTAAAATGGTGGCGGTCTTGCAGTGGTCTTTAATCCAGGTAAACTACAAACTTGCTGCCTTATTTAATCCAAATCCCCAGGTCTGCAGGAGAGGGCAAGATTCAGGAAGGGAAGAAATCAGAACTGTATTTTAAAGGACATCAGAGAGGGAAAAACAGTGCTCTAGAGGAAAAACATCAAGAGATGCAATCAAGAAACAGGACCTAGGGTGCACTTCCAGTCCTGGCTGCGAGAAACAATCCCTCTGGTCCAACAGGGGATTTTCCAAAGTCGTTATCAACCAAAGAAAAATAAAGTGCAACTAGATCCAGAAATTACTCTGGGAGCTGGGACAGACTGAGCCTACACTAAGACCCCAGAACAAGGTGGGAAGAAGAGGTGAAAACACTGAGCTGCTGCTTGGACATTCCCAGTAACTGTGCATGGTGACACAGCACGAGCCAACGGATTTGTTGACCACAGCCATTAAGTACATGGAGAATTCCAACCACATCCTGCTCACCTTCATCCTTGCTCAAGGCCCTCTGGCCCTGGCTGCTGGCAGAGTCGCCATCGCGCTGGTGCTTCTGGCTGAGCCTGGCGTACAGAGCCTTCTGCATGGCGGGCAGGAAGTCGGGCACGTTGATGCCCTGGTTGTGGCCCACGTGGCCTCCCATGCAGTCCGACTCGCTCCCGCCCGGATGCGACTCCGGAGCCATGAGGTGAGCCTGGTGATCTGTAAATTCTCCGTGCCATGCTCCATCTGCAGGACAAAGCTCTGGTTAGCTGTTAGCAGAGAGAAACGCTGCCAGCTATAAACAGGGAATCGGGGAATGGGTTGGGTTGGAAAGGAGCTTGAAGCCCATCCAGTCCCTGCCATGGCAGGGACACCTCCCACTATCCCAGGTTGTTCCAAGACACATCCAGCCTGGTCTTGGACACTTCTAGGGATGGGGCAGCCACAGCTTCTCTGGGAAAACTCTGCCAGGGCCTCCTCACCCTCACAGGGAAGGATTTCTTTCCAATATCCCATCCCAACCTAAGCAAAACATGACTTATACAATACAAGTGAACAGCATCAGCTGAAAAAGCCCGAACACTGTGGATGTTCCAGGAAGTTTCTATCCAGGATTCATCCAGCAGACATCCTTACCTCCAGAATTATTGGCTGGCTGGAAGTTGTGTACAGCTTGGTGGGAATAGTAGTTGTCGTAGAAGTCGGCCGGGTTCTGCATGGGCTCGTAGTCCCCGGGCATCTGCTGGTACTGCGGCCCCGGGGGACAGTGATTGTCCCTTGGCATGTTCACCATGTGTCCCTGCACTCCGGGGGAATTGTAGGATCCTCCCATGCCCGGCGGGGTCAGGGGTGGCCCACCCTGCTGGCCCTGCATGCCCATCCCAGTCTGGTTCTGCGGGCCCATGTAGCCCGGGGGAACGCCCTGCATGGGGGGGCTCTGCGGCATGCCCTGGGGGCCCCCGCAGGGATGGTGCCCGGGAGAGCCGGGGTGCATGGGGGGCCCGTTGTGCCCCTGGGACATGCCAGGGCCGGGCCCCGGGCTGGAGCCTGGGTTGTACATGTGCTGGGAGTGAGGGTCGCTGCCCTGGAACGGCGGCCGCGGCGGCGACGCGCTGTTGTAGAAGCTCGGTGGCCTGCAAGCAGAGGAGAATCAAGGAATCAAATGCTGGACCTACAAACACCAACAGCTGCCACTCTCCTCCCCCCTCCCCCTCTTATTTGACCTGAAATTGGATAAAATTCCCAAAGGAGCGTTATTTTCCAACTACACCTATCCCATATTCCGGAACTTGGCCACAAACACTTTTTTTCCAGTATTTGCTCATCTCCATCAGTTCTGCCCAAGGGAAAGCCAACTACAAAAAGCCTGGAGCAGGGAAGGAGCTGCTCCACCTGCAGATGGAGATGGCAAACTTCCTTAAGTTTCTGGAAGGTCAGGCCTAAGTCACTTTCTGTAGGAAGCATGAAATAATTCTCCTATCAAATATCTGGCAGATCCTTAACTTATCCCAGAATCTCGACAGAAACAATGATTAAAGATTAAATCCAGGAGAGTTCTCCCCAGAATTCCGACACTTACTTCTTCCCAATTTTGTGTGCCAAATCCACAGTGGGCTTCACGACGATTTCAAAGAGAGATGGGATTTTCTTATAATCTCCTGAAGGATCTTGGTAATTCTCCATGTCCGACTCGGAGAAGGGATATTGCTCCGGGGGGGTTGGCAGGAGTCCGACCCCCGGGGGGGGTTTGGGGAGAGGAACAATGCCTCGCTTCCGGAGCTCCTCCAGCTCCTTCTCATCCTCATTTTGGGGTTCCTCCTCGTTATTCAAAACCTGGAACACAGCCATGGGGCAGACATTCCATCACTCTTCCAGTATTCCAAGTCAATTCAGTCTTGTGCTTCTTATTGAAATATTATTGCCATATTTAAATAAACTTCCCCAATATCTGCTACAATACTGCTGGATATTGACATCCAGCCCAGAGGATTCTAAAGCCATTCCAGGACACCAAATCCCAGCCAGAAAACTATTTCTCCATTTCAGGAAGGAACGATTTCCCACAAGTCCACTTCCCTCTAGCCGGAGTGGTTCCAAGATTCCTCATGGTTTTAGTGTTGGATTCACATCCCCTTTTCTGCTAAGGCCTGGGGGAAATGACTGGAGAGGGAATATCCCAATAAACCAAAGCTCAGGATTCCCCAAGCAGGTGGCAAAGGCTCCTCCCTCCCTCCCTGCTGACATTCCTGGTATTTGGATCGCTCACCTTATCCAAGAGCTCCTTGGTTTCCGCAGTCAGGGGAGCGTGAGAGAATTTGCATTTATCTCCTTGATAACACTTTGCTCCTGTGTGGTAGAACTTGCAGGGGAATTCATGTGAGGAAAGAATTAAGGCTTCCTAACAGTTTGGGGAGGTTATAAAATCCAGCTGGCAGCTATCCCTCAATTCTTCACCAGGAATTCATTTCACGGTAGGAATTTTGGAAGCTAATAACCAACTTACCTCTTACTTCCTTTCAAAATTCTCCTAAAAAATTACATTTCTGCAGCCTTTGGATTTAATTTTCCAATGGTGATTAAAAAGGGGAAGGTCTTGATTCCAGAGGAAAACACCAAAGTAATGACAAAGAGGAACAAATCATTGTTTAAAAGTGTGGGCAAATCTAAAATTTCAGGGATTTTATCTTTGAAAATGTTACAAATCAGTAATTTTATATTTACTTTTCCCTCTGAAGTATTTGAGAATAATCTTGTAATTAATCTACACAGTCAGTGGTAAAGCCTTAAAAAACAGCCACCTTTAAAAATCATTTAGATCAAAATAAACAGAAAGAAAATAAGAGAAATTAAAATTTCAGTTGAATTTGAACGTATTTTTAAAGGATATTGTGCAAATAAATGCAGTTCTCTCCTTTGGTGCAGTAACCCTGGATGTAGAACTTGCAGATTTCCTTTTTCTTTTCAATCTCTGCATCATGATCAAATTTACACTGTTCTCCCTGTAAATAAATTGGAAAAAAAAAAACCAGGAAAAGCTATTATCCATCTGAGAGCTGCATAATTCCATTCCACAATAAAAGAACACCCTCCTCAGCTGAATTTAAATTTTTCATCTTTACCAGCATTAAATTCCATTCTGAGCAATAAAAATTGTGAACAGGGTGGGGTCTGGACATGGAGAAAATTCCTGGATTGGAATTCAAAGGAATCTATGGAGTGGTGACAGAAAGCAGAACTCTGCCTCCACCTGGGAATTCGCATTAAAAAAGCAGTGAAATAATATTGTACTGAATTATTCTCCATATATTCTGTTATCCATTAGGATTATTTTGCTGGATAAGGTTTTTGGAGTGTTATTTTAGAATTTGTTTTCCTGAAAATGACACCAAGTGCTTTTGGGTCCCTTCTAAAACTGAAGGTGGCAGCAAATACTCATCTGAGCCAAAGGTATTTAAAGGCAGCAAGAAACACAACATTTCCAATCATTTTTACTTTTATTTCCACAATTTGGGGAAGAAATGGAAAATTCCACCTCTGAATCCCAAGGAACCAAATAACAGCGAGAAGCATTCAGTGGCTGAATTGTGTTTTCTAACAATCCCACTTTTTAAAGTTTAGCACCACGAGGAAATTCCTTCAAAGCTCCCAAACTAGCAGGAAATAATTTAATTTAGTCAGAAACTGTTGCCTGTTTGGAGATTCCAGACTCGTGTGATTTGATGTCTTTGATACATTATCATTCTCAGGGTAAGTTTAGGATGTTTTCATTGAATATATTAATAAAAATATAAATTTTTAGTAGAATTTAATTTGGAATGCGTAACAGAAGGGGATGTTTTTCCACAAATAATTCCATCTAGAAATCCTCAGCGCACCAAAAATCAAAACACTGGGTTTCAACACCCCAGTTTGCTCTAAATCAGCTAAAAAGCAATAAAAAAAAAATTAAATTTACCTTAATGCACCTCCCTTCGAGGAAATATTTACAGATCTGTTTGCCCTTGTGCTCCACTGTGTGCTGGTTGATGAACTCCTGGCTCATATTAACCCATTTCTTCACTGGTTTGCCATCCTGGGAAAGAGAAAATCCACGTTTTATCAGCTGTTGGAACTCTGGTGATGCAGACATTGGGAAGGAGGACAGGAATTGCAGGCACCTCATGGAAGCCATCGGATCCTTTATTGCCACCTCTGCCCCTGCCACGATCCTTGCGCTTCAGTTTCTTCTGCATTCCACGTCCTCTTCCAACGTTGTAGTTGTTCCCTCGTTGGGAAATGCCTGGAAAACAGGGATAACCTCTTTAAAGGATCACAGAAATCGAGGGGAAATGATTCTCTCATGGCATCAAAGAGATATAAATGGAATAAATTCAATCCCTCCGTTTCTGCTTTCAGAAATGTTATTTCTAACCAGCACGAATATTCCAGGAAAACCATCCCTGGCTGCTTCCCTCATCCGGGTCTTCATCCCAAAATGCAACCAAAACTTCCCTTACCTTTCTGGATCCCTTTCATGCCCTGTTTCTTCACTGGTTCCTTGGGGAATGGAGGTCCCAAATCCCCACTGGAAGTCTCCTTAGCTTGTCTGTACTGTTTGAGCTGATCAGCAAAATCCTCATCCTTCTCCTCCTCGTTGTAATTCCCAAAGTTTTCATCACTGTAATGACTGTAGTCGTCATAATCCTTACTTTTGACATTTTTTTTATGCTGCATTTTCTGGGAACTCATGTAATTCCCTGACACGTGTCCATGCTGGGAGGAAAGGGACTGCATTAGGAAGCAATTCCATATTTCCCAACCCCACCCCTCCAAAATGATCTAAAAATCCATTTTTGGGGCTGTTTGATTATTACCGAATTCGCCCCAAAAAAAAATCAGTAATACAGGGAAAATCATTTACTCAGGAAAAATTAATAATTTTCATTCACAAGCTGAGAAAAGCCAGGAAAACTGAGCTCCCAAAGAGCAGAATCAACTTGAGATACAAAAAGTGGCTTTTCAAGAGTTCTTTGAGTCCAGCCTAAATCCAGTGCAGGCAGTAAAAATATTCCTTAATAGTAAAGATTCCTTAATTCCTGTTGCCTGATGGAGGAAAAATTTCTATCAGGTTTATTTTCTACCACAGAGCTTGCTTTACATCTGGGAATCTCCTCAAGGAGATGAGAACTGGATGTGCTTCCAGAAACCCAGGAGAACGGGCACTGGGATCAAGCCAAACTTCCAAAACCACACGGCTTCTATTAGTATTTTTGGAATGTCACCTCCACAAAGACCTTGAGGAATGAGTTGCAAGCTTCCTACCTGACTGAAGGAGGAATCGTAGTCCCTGTAGGAAGAGCTGCTGCTGCTTTTCTTGTGGGGCCTTTCCGTGCGCTCCATGTCGGAGTCGTGGCTGTAGTCAGAGCTGTCATCGCTGGAAGGGGAGTTATGCTGGAAAACAGAACCAAAAAAAAAATGGGAATTTTGAGGGAATCTTCCTTCCATAAATAACACAAAAGTGATCAATTTACACTTATCCTAAAAACTCTCAAATCCCTCTGGTTCAGCTTCCGTGATCTGGGCTTAACCTTGACCATTTATGACCAATTTAAGTCTTAATGGTAATAAAACCATTTTAGTTCCTTTTCCAATTCCTTGGATTCTTGTCCTGGACACCCATGGATCAAATCAGCACTTCCAAAACGTCAGGAGTTATCCTAACCTTATGCTTGTCTCGTCTTCTCCTTTTGGATTTCTTCTTTTCCTTCTCTTTTTTGCGTTTTTTCCGGGATTTCCGGTGGCCTTTCTCATTTTTCTGTTTATCGTCCCCTTTTGAGCCGTGTTCCTTCACATCCTCATAGGCTGCATCATCTATTTCCCCATCTTCCAGCTCTCCATCTTCCCTGCAAGAGGAAAACCAGGAAGTCAATAAAATTCCATGTTGTTATCCAGCTCACCTGTCACCGGGAGAAAAGCAGTTAAGAAGTCCAAAGCAACCCCAAGTTGTGATTTTTGGGATAATTTGCTATGCCAGGGAGAAGACACAACTGCTCTGTGACCTGCAATTTGTTGGAATTACATTAATGAAATAAAACTGGAACGTTAATATTCCTGCAACACCTGCAGCTATCCCAAAAAACCAATTACATTTTGACAACATCAGTTCAACTCATTCCCTCAAGGATTCATTAAAATATCCTCTTCCATAAAATACCCACTGAAAATGCTCCTTGGGAACAAAGCTGTTCCCATGTCCCAATTCCTCTGTGAATTACACTCATGGAATTCCACCTCTGGGATGTTCCCAGGACTGCAATAACTTTCCAGGTAAACCAATCTAGGTAATACAATCCCTTGGATTGCATGGCAGAGGGAAGATTACAGAAATCCTCTAATCCCTCCATTCTTCCCACAACATCCAAGCATTGTCCAAGTGCTGAGCTTGAAGAATGTAAAAAGGAGGAAAAAAAAGGAAGAAGATAAAAACCCCAACAACTGGACAAATATGGATTAAAAAAACAATGGTCAAAAATAGAATTCCTTGGAAAGTAAGTTATTTTTCAAGGAAGTGCTGAGGCAGGAATTCCCTTCTGGTGTAGCTTTTATGCCCATTTGAATCCCAAACTGGAGCTGTGCACTGGGAAGGGAGAGCAGAACCTCCCCCTTTCACTGGTTCCCTTCCTCTTCCACAGCCTCCAGGTACTTGGAGCTCCATGGATGTGTGAAAGCAATCCCAGAAAACATTCCCAAAACACTGTCTGAGTGGATTCCCAGAGCGTCTCCCAAATGGATCAGGAAAGCACAGAAGCCAAATGATCTTCCCAAGAAAACCAGCCTGGTGAAATCACTGGGCAGTTCTGCAGATATTCAGGAAGGGAAAATCAAAAAACCAAAATTCTGGGATTTTAATTTCATTTCTAACCTTCAAACCTTTCAGCTCCCTTTCCTTGACCTTATTTCAGGGTCATCCTTAAAAATAGAATTCCTTATGCCTAAAGAAGATTTACCCCAGAAGCTCCTTAACTCAGAGATGCAAACACAGGATGCATTTTCTGAAATATTCTGGGAATCTTTACCCTCAAACATTATGGAAGTCTTTACATTTTCATTTAAAAATAATTTTACTTTAGGTTAAAAAATTCCCCGAGGGCTAAAATTCCCCCGAATTTTGATACTAAGGTGCTGCTAAAGAAATTAGGAATTAATAACGAAAATAACTCCAAATAACTGAGAATTTTCGCCGAGAAAATAAAATAAAAGCAGAGGGGTGGCTGAGAGCAGAAAAAAGTGAAAGTAAATTAATTCCAAGCTATTTTCTGGGAAATCTGGCACTGATTTGTGTGTAAATAAATTTGCCTTCAACTTTTTCCTTACCCTGCCATGGATTTACCCACACAGAACCAAGACAACCTCACTAAACCCTTGCAGGAAAAGTCTTTCCAGGACGCCTGAGTTGGAAGGCTCAGACTCTTCTTCACCAAAATAATGTCAGCAACCAGAATTAACTAAAACTTATTAAAGAAATAAAAACATTCCTGGATCGAGAAAACTGGATTAAAACAACCTTCCAACTTGGAATATTTTAAGTGTGGCCAGGCAGGGATTTTTTTCATTATTTTCTACCAAGTAGTTCCTTTATAATTCAACATATCAGCTCCAACCAGACTACTAACAGAATTCCTGCTGCACAAATCGATTGGGAATCATGAGGTTCCCAGTATGGGTGTTCCCTGAAGTGAACTGGTTTTACTGGTCCTACATCTGCACACCTCATGTAACACAAACACCTGGGAGTTGGGCCTTTTGCTGAAGCGAATTAACTTATTTTACAGCGCTAAAGTTTTATAAAAGACACAAATTATGATCTCCCAGGTTGTGTTTACTGTTGCTCTCCACCTCATAAATTAAAACATTACAAAGCAACACTTGTTAATTAAAATTAATTAGGTTGTTAGGTGGCACTTCTTGGCTCTGTTTCACAATTACCAGTGTCACAACTGGCTGCACTGGTGGCGAGAGCAGGTGGAGAACTCCAAGCTGGAAAAACTCTGCTCCCAGCACAACCCGGAGTCATTCGGGCTCATCCTCAAGGATTTGAAAACTCCACAGATATTTTCAATCCCTGAAACAGCAGAAAGCCACAGCCTGATTCCAGGAACTCCACGGCACAGCTCTGCCCCAGCTCCAGAGATCCCAGCAGACTCTTGGCGCACACTGGGCTTGGGAAACAGAGCATGACACAACTTCCACCTTTTCCCAAGGACAAACAGGAAGGGGAAAACAAGAAGCAGGAGCTCTGGGCTCTGCCCTGAACTTGCACTAAAGCCCAGGCCCGTTTTAGGGATCACTTCCCAAGGACGAGCAGGAAGGGCCAAACAAGCAGCAGCAGCTCTGGGCTCTGCCCTGACCCTTGCACTAAATCCCAGGAGCACTTTGGGACCACTTCCCAATTTGTACCAGAGACTTTGGGACTCTTTTCTCCAGCAGTTTTGCATTTACCCACAAGCTTTTTTTTTTTCTTTTTGTCTGTTTGTTTGGGTTTTTTTTTTTTTCCCAGTGTTTTCCGGTCTTCTGAAGTACCACAAAGGGCTGTGGAGCTGTGTGGGGGGAGGCCAAGCTCTGGGAATCCCCAAACCCCAGCGTTTTTAACTCCTGCAGCTGTGTCAGGAATGCTCAGGGCAGACGTGGGCTCAAGCACTGCTAAGTGCCACCCTGGCACAGTATTTTTGGAACTAGTTAGGAAGGCCAGAGCTGCCTGGAGAAAAGGATTTGAATTTCCAGCAGCTGCAGGAGAGAAAAGGAGGGAGGGAAGGAGGGAGGAACAGAGGTCCTTTCACCAGGAACAGGACTCTGGGTTTCTGCGCATGGGGATTGAGAGGTGGCAAAGATAACGTCAGTCAGCCCTTAATCTGCATAAAAAAGATCCAGTTAAATGTGTAAGGTGGAATCTGGCAAGAAAATGACGTTAAATATGGCTCTAGTGAGAGATTGTGGTATCAACAAAAACAGCCAAAAATAAAAAACCCGCCCAACTCGGAGCACCCTTTCCTGCCTGAGACAGAGAACAATGGTGACATTCAACAGACACCCCCTGGAAAGTGCAATTTATGGAAAGAATGGCAAACAGCCCCCCTTCCCAGCCAGAATAAATCAATGAAGATGTAAAAAAGCATGCATTCCAAAAGGAAAAATTAAAACCTTGCTAAAAAAATGCACTTTTAATGCAGTGACACCCCCCCTCCCCTCCTTGCATTCCCCACCACCACCACCCCGCTCCAGCCTGAAGGTGACCTGCCCCCCAAAAACATCGTTAACCCCCTCAGGCACATTAACAGAGCATCATCATCATCAGCATCATCATCAGCATTACCAGCATCACCCCACTAAGTACCACCATTATGAGAAGCGGAGAGAGAGAAGAATGTTACTCGACCTTTCGTCCCCTGCATGTTGCCTGTCAGAGTCGGGCATGTTTGGGTCAAGAACTGGGTTTGGGGGTTTGGAGAACAGGCTTTCAAAGGCCATTGTGCCTGGCTGTGGTGGGGGGAGGAGGAGGAGGAGGAGGGAGGGGGAGGAGGGCGGGGCCCCGCCGCTGCCCGCGGTGCGGAGCGGCGGGAGGAGGCGGCGGCGGCGGCGGCGCGCACGGCCGCGCTGGGGGCGGCTCGGTGAGGAGGAGGAGGAGGGCCGGGCCCCTCAGTGAGGAGAGATGATGAAGGTTTGCACTCACGGTTACTTAGTGAGACACTAACGGGCACTCAGCGCCCGGGCCCGGCCGCCCCGCGCG
>VZRF01006709.1:0-58662 GCA_013396875.1 Vireo altiloquus
TTTATTATATTTATATTTATTATAATTATTATATTTTAAATTATAATGTATACATCTGAAAAAAATCCATTTCATGCCAGGAGAGAAATAGGGAAATTAATATAACATCAGGTAGTTAGTAACTCTATTAACTAAGTACTAGGAGATGCAATATTTTGTTGAACTCTAAATTACTGATGCCAAATGAAACCACTATGCTTTATCTCCCTTATTGACTTTACACTCTGCACTAAGATGAGGTTTTAGATATAAACTAGAACAACTTACTAATTATAATCATCTGTATTGTTTCCACCAGAATTTGAAGTTCTGCTTGTTGTGGAGAGTGGTACCATCTGTATATTTCCTTCACAAGCTGCCTGGAAGTGAATAAAATATAGATTAATTAATGCACAATTCAAACTGAAGATGCAATGAAATTTTTCAATTACAATAAAAATAATCTAAGATTTATAAAAATCTTTCTAAAGCCCAGTTATACCAAAGAAAATGTTTGAATGTTTAAACCAATAAATAGCTAAATCTTAGCCTAATTTTATCCAACCATAAAAGAATTCTACTGAAGCAAGAGACTTCTTCCTTCCTATCCATTTGTGCAGGGTTTTTCAGCATTTGGATATAATGGATGGTGAAGGTTACAATCTTGATTTTTACACCCCAATGAGCAAGCAGCTCTGAGTGAAGGATGAAGTCCACAGATTTCCATGCTTCTCAGCAGGTATACCAACGAATCTGGAAAGGTTTGGCATATAGTGGCCTAAGGTGAACTTTCCTTTGTATCTGGCAATAATTTATTTCTAACTTTAAATACAAAGAGATCAGTGTGGGTTAAAATGAAGTCAGTTGACAAGGTGATGTTTGGTCAAGGGTTGGACTAAATGATTTCAGAGGTATTTTCCAACCGAATTGATTCTGTGATTTTTTGAAATTCTTTCCCATGTTTTAAGATGTAGCTGGGATAACACCATTAAACCTCAGGGCTCAGTTAAAAAGAAAAGGAAGTCCTGGTATTTTGTTGCTTATTATTATCTTAAGAAACCTTTTAAACAAAGATTATTCTATGAATTGTAATATCTCTCTGCAATACTTCTCTTACATGAAAAATTAAGATTTTTTTTAAGATTTAACTTTCTTTAAAGTTTAAACACTAAAATTTGTTAAATCTAAGCATGTGTCAAAGGTACATTCTGTACATTATTCAGCTATTTAGCTAAAACATACAGACAGATGATTTCTCAGTAGAAATACAAGAGAAATCAAATCCTAAATAACTTTGATGCTACGGGCAATACTGACTGTTGAAAATCAGGTTCCATTTAAATCGAAATTGAACACATCAGTTTTCATCATGGTAATTTGATTGCAGTTTAGAAGAATAAGGCTTTAAATGTGTAAGCATGAGGTACCTCCTTCTTATGATTTCTGCATAAAAACTGGTCAATACTGCATGGATAAAGGCTAGGGCATCATTATTCAGCTATTTTGCTAAAGTGAAAAGAGTAGCCTTTTAAAACATGCATGTCATATTCTGAGTTGCAAGCTAACAGCTGAACACATCTCCCACACTGATATATATGTAGTAATACCTGTGCAACAAGTAGAGCCTCTTTAAGCTGACCTCTTGAAGTAAAGAAAGAAACCAATTTCTTCACATCTCCGATAGCTATACAGTATGGGATGACATCATCATTTTCTTCCTGAATTAACTGATCGGCTCTCCTAATTAAACAAATTAATAAATAAACAAGAAAGATCTACATATATGAACAATCACCAAACTTATCTATATGCTGTAGGTGTTAGATGAAGCTGTATAAAGTTCACTTATATCCATCTGCCTTTCCAGACTTGCAAAATGTAAATAATGCACTAAACAGTTTATAAAGTTGCAATTAATGTTCAACCCTTTGATTCTTGTACACAAAGTTATCATTGAAATCCTCCACAGTTTCATCCCAAAGCTTACTGAACAAAAAGTAACATCACTAGAATTCTGTAACATAAGACAGCTATAACTGATATTAGTATCCATCCTTCCCACATGTCTAAGTCCTTTTATGGACTGAAGCTACAATTTGCCATAATATTTTTATTAACTTACCTTTGCATTAACTTCTTCCAATATTTCATTGATACACCAGGTGCAACTGAGAGAGCTTTGTCCCACTAGAAGAAAGTAGCAATATATTTAACCCGATAATTTTAATTTGAGGAAGAGCCATATTTTAAACTAGTGTTATTCTTCTTCCATTAAAAATAAATTTGTCAAGAGTTAAATAAGGAATGAGTTATGCTTTAGACTGCATATGTTAAAAATGATTGGAACAAGATTACTTGTTTTGGGACTTGTGACCCATTTATTGTCCCCCCATCTTTGCTAAGGTAGTTGGTTTTCAGAAACCTTCATATTTTATTATCCTTCAATAGTGTTCTGATATTTTACCTCTCCAAGTTCTACCATTAGCTCACAATATCGCTGAATTTGTCCTAATCTTAAATGTATTTCTGCAGCTTCTTTGAGTCTTTCCTCTTTGCTTGGTGCACCAATACCGCCTCCAAACTTAGACATCTTTACTGTCGTCAGTTCTTGTGCCTTGGACTGAGGGAAAAAAAAAAGATTAAGAATTCTTCTGTGATGAAAACAAGTTTTCTTAAGAACAGACTATTGCCAAATATTACAGTGGAATATAAAGGTTATAATTTAAGAAAAAAAATTAATAAGAAAAAAGGCTAATTGAAAAAGATTTCAATGAGATTACAGTGAACTATGTTTATGTTGTTAAAGTAACTCTGTTAGTGTTTTGTTGTACACATATGTTTTCCTTGATTATCTTGCTTTATGAACTTAGGTTTTTTTATTCTCATATATAATAGTAATTCACCCAGATGTCCCTCATAAAAATCTTGATATTTTGAAGCTTAAAAAAAATATTTATGAACATAAGCATACAGAGCTGGAAATTGTACGTATTACCATTATAATGATGTCCACATAAAGAAGTAACAAAGACAGTAGGCTTAACTGGTAGACAACAGGCTCTGTGGTCTGATCTGTCATACCCATTAACCATAAGGTCAAGAAATTATTTACATTCCCAACTACTGCAATTTTTTTATTAGTTGGGGAGATAAGACTACATTTCATCTCTCAGAGTTTGAGAAACAAGTTGCAACAGAATTATACGTAACAGAAAAAAAAAGGGAGCTTCACATTTCAAGAATTCTCATTTGAATTCTATCATCAATGCCCAATGATGGCATTTGGTTACTCATGATTTTGCAGTACCATATATTGAAGATGGAGAATGAATTTTGAACATTCTTCACCAAAGTAAACTGCCTTGTAGACTAAGAGCAGCTCACAAGGATCTGGGGTTTTTTTTAACAAACTACATTAATTTTTTTCCTCGTAACTTCCATATTTTTTATTATTTTCCTGCTGAAGTCTCCAGTGCATCCTCTCCATTTCCTAAAAATGGAAAAAACACAACTGCTCTACATCCTTACGTCATCCTGAAATGTCTAGGTGGTGCAGTGTCATTATTCAGCCTCCTAAGGAAAAGAGAGTATTAGCAGTCCTAACAAGCAGTCAGCATTACCCTATCCTCTACTTTCTCTTAAAACTCTCAAGCAAGATTCCGAGTCAGCAAAAAAGGGGGAAAATGCTTTTAATTAAAATGTGAACACTTAATCCAGGTCCATAGAATGACCAGTAATTAATGTATGTCAAGGGAGTTATAAATGCATGAAATGATGTTGCATGGATAAACAGACTGCTTGCACTGCACAAGTTAAGATTTAATGTCTTCTTAGGCTAACTGGCGGAGAAAACTAGTTTTTTGGACACACTGACACACAAACAGAACTCCATAGGATTAGCAGAACAGCTGCTATTACTACAGTTAACAACATTATTAATCTTTAATCACCTGAGAGTCATAAGGAATGTAGGACGCTCTTAAAGAGCCTGTGATTTTGCAAAATAGCATATAACAGCAAACAACGGGTTATATCTGGCAAGTATTAGCCCTGGGGCTGGCAAGTGCATTCCCTGATCCATATGAGAAGATAATCTTCCCTCTACTTACAATCCAGTCATTAGAGTATGGGATCCTTTAGTATTGCTAAGAACCTCCTGACAGAACGATGAACCTGCATATTCTACACAAACTGTGTATCTGGTTGCATATTCATAAATGCAGCTACTAATAAATTTATGGCCTAGTACTTGGATTTCCTATTCTCACCCAAGTCACTCTTAATCTGCCTATCTGTATTAATGACAGGTTCTTGCTCACCCATTCCTTCTTCCGGAGACCGACAGAACATATTTCTGCTGACTCTCCTTCATTTTCAGACATGAATTCTCCTGTCTGTACTGACCATAGCTACACACTTCATACACATACATACTTTATACAATCAAATAATTTGACTTTACTGAACATGAAAGTACAGTTGTATAATAAGCAAGACAAACTCGCTTCATAGCTGAAACTGTAGTAATGATTGTTTTGAAAAATGTTTTTCTAGTTAATACCTGTAACCTAGCATTTTAACACTGAGTATGCATGAAGTCACACAGACTCAGCTAGATACTAGTGTAATAGTGTAGTATTGCAGTGAAGAACTGGTATTCCACTAATATCCTTGGACATGAAATTGCGACCTTTTAAAAAGCATTGAATGTTATTTTTAAATAGTGAAATACACATGGACTAAAAACCATATTCACATATTGTCTGTGCTTCACTTACCATTCTAAATCTAATGAGGTGTTTCATATGCATGATTCCTTTGCAGTAGTTTTGTGGAAGCAAACTGTCATCCTGTCCTTTTATTACAGCAACCAGATCCCATAAATTTTTGCTGCCTCCTGGAGGCTGAAATTGTTAGGGAATAAGAGTTTTATTGCAGAAATGTTCAAGAGAGAAACTTGAACTTATAGAGACATTAGAAAACATTTGTCAGGCAACTCCAAGAAATACAATTTCAGATCATTTCAATTAGAACCTTTATTATGAAAACATGAATTAGTTCAAGATACCACAAGTCCTTCAGTCTTCTAGAAGGCCATAAAGATACAGTGAGATCCATGAACCTATTTGGTTACGGTTGGACATAGCTGAGGGCTTGCCATTAGAGTTTTCCCTTTTGCTCTCAAAGAAATACAAGCTATCTTGTGTCTACTGCTGACACAAATCAACAGTCAGCTGCTGGCATGCAGGAGCTGACCCAGGACTTGTTTAGCACTTTCTGTAAAGCAAAGGCACAGGTCATGTAGAAAGACCTTCAAGGCTTTACTGCCACAACCTGGTTTATTATCTTAATATTAAATCTTAAAATAGACACATATAATATAACTGTATATGCACAAAATTTTTTTTTAAATAAATTTTAAGTATTTCCATTGGTCTAGCCTTTGAATCAATCCTTCTGTAGAAGTAGGACAACAATTTAACATTGAATGAGGTCTAGAAGAGAGTATTTAAAAGCTTAAAAAAATTATTAAACCTTTGACCTTAAAAAGCTTTTCTAAGAATAACAGGATCACAAGTTTAGAAGTCCAAATATTTCTGAGCTGGTAAAAAGCATAAAATCCTTCTAAGGAAACCTTCCCCCTGCCTCCTGCCCCCTTCCCAAAAACCAAGAGTCTCTCTCTTTTTTGTCCATTAAAACTCTTATTAGACTCCTCATAGTTTTGCACAATACCTCATTTTCTAGACTCAAAAAGCGCTGAGCATACCTGGTCAAGAAAGCTTTTGTTCTTAGAAAATTCTAATATTCTTATAACAGTTTTACTCTCAAATTAACATGCGAAATCAAAATTTATAACTTCTGTAAAACAAGAAATTCCATAAATATATTTTTCACAAAAGAGAAAATGTTTAAGTCTGAAATCAAGAAAGATTATTTCAGCATTTCTAAATCATACACTTCAATTTAGCTAGAATTCAAACCAAACATTTTGGATGAACTAGTCTTTTTAGATCAGTGTTTTGACTTCAGTTACAACAGTGTTTTACACAAGCACCAGAAGCAGTAGAACCTGTAGTTCCAGGTGATTTTGTCCTTGTTCTACCTCAAGTGCAACTCCTATGCAGTAAGCACTCACTGGAACCTATATTTTTAACTCATTTGCACTGGGAGGCTGCAGCAATTTATAGAAAATATTACTGAGCAATGGAGAAAAGGCAATAGATGGATACTGAGGCATATGGCATCTAGATCTACAGCTCTTAAAATATAAAGAGCAGTTTGGGCACAGACACTTGGGCAGTTCAAACCTTATCAATAATGAGGGTGTACTTTTGATTAATTAAAAATTAAAAAACTCTAATGCAGTTTGATTAAACACACGTTTTCATTTTCTTCAATAGCAAATAGCTATCAAATTAACCTTTCCTATAGAAAAATATATTATTTCACTAATTTAACTTCGAAAAAAAAAAGGTTTGTTTTTTGCAAAGGTTAAATTAGTGAAATTTGTTTTTCACAACTGACAAACAATTCAATCATGGACATTTTTCTATGCAGACCTATAGACCTTAGGTTCTTTAAGAAATAGAACTGATTTCTACCTATTTTCTAATCTCCCTTCAAGAAAGAGAGAAAAAAAATGGTAGAGAAGAAAGAAATCTCAATTTTGGAGACTGACTTCAGAAGAGAAACTAATGCACACTGACAACAACCCTAAGTTTACAGAATACTTACTGAAAAATATTCTGAAAACCACCGTAGTTTTTTTCCTCGAGGATTTCCTGACAATTTTTCCAATTCTTGTTTAATATCCCTGGAAACTTTACCACACAGCAAAGGAGGAGCGCCGGACTCCACAGCACGATCTAACACACACAAAGATGTATATATGAAATTAAAACAAAAAACAACCAAAGGAATAAGAATAGTAACATAAAGAAAATGAAAACAATGGTTTATACAATTTTCTTACCTGTATTACCAATAATATCATCCCAGCATCTATCTATTATGATATTTATTTGTAGAGGGTTTATAAGAGGTGTCAGTGACCAGAGTCTCACAGTGGAATCACGAGAGCAGGATGCCATAGTAAATGGACGACTGGGATGACACGTTAATCCTAATAGAGAGGACATTTAAAAATGTAGTCAAATAAGTTTATCTAGTAACCTGTTTGATTAAATTACTGTATAGATTTCAAAAAATATTAGAATGCATTTCAATACAGAAACAAAACAAAACTTAAAAAATATTACCATATACATCTGCACCATGATCATAAACTGTGTCCAAACATGTTCCATCTCTTGTGTCCCAGACTCGAATTGTATAGTCCCAGCTGCCAGATATTAGAAGGTAAGGAATTTCAGGATTCCACATCAGTCCCCGTACTGGAGCTGTATGTCCACTAAGAACATTTATACAAGCATCTTTTGTATAATCCCATATCCGAACAGTACTGAAACAGGATAAAACACCAATCTCCATCAGATTACCTATTGAAATATAATTACCTCTCTACTTCAGCAATATTTTAAGCTTCACATTTATCAGAATATTTATTTGCTTCACATCAGGGCTCAGAGACTGTACTGAAAGGGGCTAAATTTGACTGGTCACCAGCAATGCTCCTCAGTGTTCAATTCTAGGGCAAGTCCTGTTCAATGTATTTTATTGACATGAAGTTTGCTATCAAGTTGTTTCCTGTCATGAATCATTACACTATCAACTAAATGATTTTGCTTCAAGTATAAACCGCTAATGAATTATAATGGGGAAAACAATAGAAGCCAATACTTCAAACATTACAAAATATCCTTTACAAAAATACCTTGAATATTCTGCAGGGAAGTGGCTTAGAATCATAGAAAAATGCTTCCTCCTGTTTACCATGGACTGATGTGCTCTCCCTCAAAAGCAATGTCATCAAATCAACGAAACAGAAGTATCTAACACTCATTAAAATTCTCAGCAGATTCTACTTAAGTATACTTTTGAAAAATATCAAATAAGAGCAGGTCTTGCATCTGTTTCTTTAGAAATAATGTAAACATGTGGTATCCTCCTTGTGTTATTCCTTGCAGTAACAGCATCAGGCACTGACCCTACTCCTGGGAAAACATTTGGAAACTTGCACTTCTACAGCAGACAATTTTAGATAATGATCCCGCTGCCCAAATACTACATGAAGATAAGAGCAAAGCTAAAGCCTGAATCTAAACAAGGCAGAGATTTAGATAATTAAGTATTCATGACACTGTTACAAGTAAAGATCTTAAGTTTCTTCAATAGTCCTGCTTGATGTTTAAGTTTTTTAATAGTTCAGAAATACTAACCCATCATCAGAGCCACTGCAGAGGATTCCTTCTCTGAGAGGAGACCACCGCACATGAAACACCTTTGCAGTATGCCCAGTAAAAACTTTTAGTGGCTGATCAGAGCTGGTTGCCAAGTAGTAAACACGAACATTCTTATCCTCACAACCAGTAGCTATCATATCTCTGCAAAATAAGAACAGCAAAATCACAGAGAGGATCAATGTTTTTTTAAATTTAAAAAAAAAAAAAAAGTGCAATTTGCGACTATTTTTTCAAAAAATAGTGTATTTTTGCTTCTCCTTCATCTCTGAAAGATGTAGCAATTGATAATCCAATTAAATAAACTAAAACAGAAGAAAACCTGATAAAGATCCAATAGTTGCAACAGGGAATAGTATTTGCACTACAGTATGACCATGCACCCAATACACAACTATTAACAGATTGAATTACTATATAATTTTTTTTCTTTGACAAAAGGTTCTCATGCCTTTTTTAGGAATTATTCACAAAATTTACATATAATCACAATGTATTTAATTGTCTGCTGCATCTTCACCTTAGCAGCCATTACAAGGACATCAATCTAAACCCCTCATTCCTGGTATTGAATGTCTGCTTTTCCCCCCCCCCCTTATATATTCAGTTAGATAATTTTTTTTTCTCTCATCAATATGAAACAATCCTCCATTGAAACTTAAGGAAGTTCACGGTGGTCAATGAAATATACTACTGTGAATAGAGAGCTGCTATAGGCATAGTCTACTGTGGAACAGATAATTTCAGTGTTTTACTATCACAGTGAATATCACATTCTAGATAACTTTGTGTTACTTTGCTGGTAATCAATTTAAATAGTAAATATTGTCAATTCTTTGGGTTAATTTTTACTTACTTGTTGTTTTGACTCCAGTCACAGCCAAACACTGCAGCTGGATGTTTGTACTTGTGAAGAACATTGCCATCAATGGTTCGAATAATACTGAAACCAATTACAATGTATTATTATAAGCAAAAATACATTCTGAGTAGGCTATCCAAAATTCAGTTTTATTCTGTGCAAATAAGCCAGATAACAAAAAGATGTACACAAAGAATAGGAGAAATAGTCACAAAGAATATCAGCCCCTCAACAACATCTAACTACTTCATTAGCTATGTTTCTTCAGAGGGGCTTTAAAGACGTTCACTGTAGTACCTCTATTTTGAAAGGATCCCCATAGCCCAAAATCAAAGTTATAGTTTGGCTTTAAGGTACAAATAGAGCTTTATGAATTAAAGAAGAGAAAAAAACCAAAACATTGATTGCTTTCTAAAATTTCTGCCCATTATGTATGAGCTGGAATGACACAGGTACCACAGAAAACAAATGAAGAAAGATTTTTAAAATGTACTGAAACACAATATATGCAAAACTGGTCTCAATGGATATTCATGTGTTTTCAGAGATGAGGTATTATACTCCTGTGATAGTATGCTTGTAATTACTTCATTCTAAAATAGTACTTTTTAGTCCTTGAAACAACAAACTAAAAAAAAAAAAAATTAAAAATTAAGACAAGCAAATTGGATGGCTTTTGAAAAGTGTACTCTGCAGATAAGAAACATAGGTGGATATTCTCGTCCAAATAAAAAATAAGTACTTAGTTTCACTATCAGAGTGTCTTACACACTATTCCTTTTGAAAGTATTTCCTTTATTTTTTCTTAAAATCATGAAAAACATCCCTTAACAAGTACAGAAAAATAATATAATTCAAGTTTGGTCCAGTAAGAAAAGTTTTATAATTAATTACTGAGAGTACTGTCAAAATTTATGAACTTGAGAAGTGCATTTAGCAATTTTTTTTTTTCTTCCAGTAACACTCACCAAAATCCATCACTGCTGCAGGTTGCTATTCTTTTGGAATCTTTATGACTCCAGGCAATGCAGAAGATTCCATTCTTTCCATGCTTCAAAAAATGCAAAATACCTATCAATAAGAAATAATTCACCCCTTTTTCTCTCATCTATTGACTCATCTTTTTTACTTTATTCTCCTATGGGCTTCAGCCCTTTTCTCCCAGTACAGTATACTGTACAAAACCACATTATAATGAGTACCCAATACAGCTGGATGCTTCAGAATCCAAGTCCAAAACAGTGGGAATATGGAGATAGGTAGTAAAACTTCTTTAACCTCCAGGATCCAAGAGACAAAACTGGGTGAAGCTGAAGAATGAGCAATCCATAACTATATAAACCTGAAGCTTAAATAACAAACACTGTGGACAACCAAGAGGGACCTTCGGGCGACTGGTAAAGGGATGTGAAGAACATGTTGTGTTCTCCTTCGTCCTGCCAGTGGCAGGGAATGATGTAGCAAGAAACAGGAAGATAATGCAGATGAACATTTGGATTTGATACTGGTGTTACCAGCACAATTTTGGGAGTTTTGATCATGGGTCAGTTTATACAACACCAAGCCTGCTGGCAACAAATGGGGTCCACCTGTCTCAAAGGAGAAAAAGGTTCTTAGTTCAGGAGTTTGTAGGGCTCACTGAGAGACCTTTAAACTAGACTGGAAGAGGCCAGGGCCAGAGAGAAGGTATAGGGAAGGAGAGAATAGAAACCACTCTAGTAGCATAAGGAGGCTTAAGAGGCAATACCTGGGAGGAGGCACAAGAAGCCAAGGACATAATCAGTAGACAGGACTATGGAGCATATCCCTTTGCACCTCCACTGGGATGCAGACACAATCAAATACTTCTATAAAGTGCCTGTACCCCAACACACACAGTATGGGGAACAAACAGGATGAACCAGAGATCTGTGTGCAGTCACAGGCCTTTGACTGCACTGTGATTACAGAGCCACAGTGGATAGCACATATGACTGGAATGTTGCCACGAAAGGCTACACACGGTTTAGGAAAGACAGATCAGGAAGTGACATTGGTGGAATTGCCCCCTGTGTGAGGCAACACTTAGAATGTATAAAGCTCTCTCTTTGGGTGGATGACGGCCAAGTTGAGAACTTATGGTTTGGATAAAAGGGTAGACACTACTGAGGGTGCTAGCTATAGACTGACTGATAGGGAAAAAAAAAGTGGAAGAAGCCTTCTACAGCCAGCTAGAAGCAGCCCCAAAGTCACAGGCACTGCTTCCTGTGGAGGCACTTTAACTACTCTGACATCTACTGGAGAAGCAACACAGAGAAGCACAAACCTCCCAAGAGATTCCAGAAAAGTGTTAATGACATCTTCTTGTCATAGGTAGTGGAGGACCTCACAAGGAATGTTGTGCTGCTTGAACCTCATACTAGCAAACAGGGAAAGCCTTGTGGGAGATATGAAGGCTGTGGGCAATCTTGGCTGTAGCGACCATGAGACTGTGGAGCTCAGTATCAGGCAAGGTGGAAGGAGGGCAGCAAGTAAGATATTATCACGGACTCCAGCAGAGCTGCTTTTAGTCTCTTCAGGGATTTCCTTTGACCAGTTCCATGGGAACACACCTTGCATGGAAGAAGGGTCCAAAAGAACCAGTGATATTCACAGATCACTTCCTCCAGGCTCAAGAGCAGTGAATCCTAACGAGCAAGAAATTGGGTAAAGAGGACAAGAAATCTTCACATACTGAAAGTGTGAACTGGAAGAGTAGGCAGTGAGGTTGGTTGAGAACTGGTTGAACAGCAGATTCCAGAGGGTTGTAATCAGTGGTACAGGGTTTAGCTGGAGGTCTGTCACTAGTGGTGGCCCCCAAGATTCAACATTGTGCCCAGAATTGGTTAGTTTGTTGATCAATGACTTGATGAAGGAGCAGAAGCCTCCTCAGCAAGTTCAGTGATGGCACAAAGCTGGGAGGAGTGACCAATACCCCAGAGTGCTGCACAGCCCTTCAGAGGGACCTCAGCAGTTTGGAGAGATGGGCAGAGAGGAACCAGCTGAAATTCCACAAAGGCAAATGCAGGATCCTGCACCTGGGGAGGAATAACCCCAGGCACCAGTTCAGGCTGGGGGCTGAGCTGCTGGAAAGCAGCTCTGTGGAGAAGGGCCTGGGGGTCCTGGTGGACACCAAGCTCTCCATGAGCCAGCAGTGCCCTTGTGGCCAAGGAGGCCAAGGGTGACCTGGGGTGCATTAGGAGAGCATTCCAGCAGGCCAAGGAATGCGATCCTGCCCCTCTACTCAGCCCTGGTGAGGCCTCACGTGGAGTGCTGTATCCAGTTTGGGTTCCCCAGTAAAAGAGAGACATGGAGCTTTTGGGGAGGGTCCAATGGGGGGCAAGAAAAATCATTTCTCTTACAAGAAAAGGCTGAGAGAGTTGGGCCTATTCAGCCTTGAGAAGGGACAACTGAGGTGACCATCAATGTCTGTCAGTACCTGAAGGGAGGGCGCCAAGAGGATGGAGCCAGGCTCTACTTGTTGGTGCTGAGCAATAGGACGAGAGGCAACGGGCAGAAATTGATGCAGAGGAAGTTCCAGATGAACATGAAGAACTGCTCTACCATGAACGTGGCCAAGCACTGATACAGATTGTCCTGAGTGGAGTCTCCCTCTCTGAAGATATTCCAGAACCATCTGTTCTCTTGCAATCCTGTGCAATGTGTTCTAGGACGATGCTGCTTGAACAAGAAGGTTGGACCAGATGACCCCCTGTGGTCCCTTCCAGCCTTACTCATTCAGTGATTCTGAACATGGGTTAGTTACTTGGAATAATGAAGTTAGTGGGCATGAAAAATTGTGGTATGAGAAAATTTAAGTGGGACATGTATCAGATATTTAGTAGTACAAATGCAAATATCAGTGTCAGAATCCCAGAACTCCTGAAGGTAGGTATATTTGATTTCTGCTCGTACCTCTCCTCACTCCCCCACCTCCCTTCTTAAAGAACATCCCTTGTACATTGAAGCAGATCCTACAGTTAAATAATAATGCCTGTTTAATCTGAAGATCACAGCTATATACTAGGAATACACAAAATAGTGTAAAATACTACAGTACAGCTTTACACAGCTCCTTCTGTCAATAAAAATTATGCTACTATATCAGGTCTTAAAAATGCCTGGATAGGTTTCAGGTAATACAAGGCAAGCTGCTAAATGAGTCAAACTGCTTAATGTGCTGCAAAATGGAGCTTTATTGATCTAGACTTCAGGGACTGAAAGATTTTTCTTGCACTTATGTTTGAAAATACAAAACCCAGTTTTCATTTTGATGCTGAGTCTGTATGTCCATATTATGTTTAGACAGTTAAGGAATCAGCTATGCTTTTGCCATGTATCCCTACAGGACCAATTTTAATATAATGGAGTCCATGTGGTGCATCAGCACTCTCATATCACAAATCCAGTCTGAGGGAGTAAAAATACTTCTGCCACACACATAAACTGGCACCCACATAATTCTACAGATTTTTATACTACAGCACCTCTTAGAAACATATGAACTTTGGCCATCTCTAATTATGGACACTAGAGGGAATGACTAACTTACATTTCATATAGCCAAAAAAAGAAGTAATCTCATCTTACCTCACTGAATCTGGTTATAATTTTGCCTTTTCGAACATCCCAGATAAAGGCACCATTTCTGGATGTTCCACCTGCTATGCAGTTCAGATCTCCTTTAAAGAAAGGTGTTTGTAAAATATTACAATAATTATAAAATTGCAATATTGTTTGACAGTGGTTCTACTTTAAATTGAAGAAATGTAATATGAACAGAAGACATCAATGGCTCATAGACATGAGTTCTCCATATTTTAAGGCCAGCATTTGCTACTAAGTCACAAACACCAATTTCAAGGAAAGCCTGACCTGTTTTTCTATGTTTCTGTTCTGAGGAATAAAAATTGTATTACTGTAAAAAGCATCTTAATGCCTGCTGAAAGTCTTGCATGTAAAAAATGAATGATCAAGATGCATATGACAAACTTAGAGGTAAGCTCAATGTTTCAAGTTCAAAGTTGTAGTAACTAGTGCATTTTCTTTTGAAGTTCCCTGTATATTATGACAAATGATAAAAATGAGACAGAACATCTAAGAGTATTTTGTTTTCTTAATCTTGCACCATTGCTGCATCTAAGACCACCAAGAATGTACCTGAATCTGTAATCACACTCTACAGGGTGGAAAATCTGAGTACAAAACCTCCCAGTGAGAAGCTGAAAATCCAATTCAAGTCTAATCCAAAAGTCACTGAATTCTTCTCATCACAGTGACTCTCTATCCTAATAAAGCTATGNGAAAAGGCTGAGAGAGTTGGGCCTATTCAGCCTTGAGAAGGGACAACTGAGGTGACCATCAATGTCTGTCAGTACCTGAAGGGAGGGCGCCAAGAGGATGGAGCCAGGCTCTACTTGTTGGTGCTGAGCAATAGGACGAGAGGCAACGGGCAGAAATTGATGCAGAGGAAGTTCCAGATGAACATGAAGAACTGCTCTACCATGAACGTGGCCAAGCACTGATACAGATTGTCCTGAGTGGAGTCTCCCTCTCTGAAGATATTCCAGAACCATCTGTTCTCTTGCAATCCTGTGCAATGTGTTCTAGGATGATGCTGCTTGAACAAGAAGGTTGGACCAGATGACCCCCTGTGGTCCCTTCCAGCCTTACTCATTCAGTGATTCTGAACATGGGTTAGTTACTTGGAATAATGAAGTTAGTGGGCATGAAAAATTGTGGTATGAGAAAATTTAAGTGGGACATGTATCAGATATTTAGTAGTACAAATGCAAATATCAGTGTCAGAATCCCAGAACTCCTGAAGGTAGGTATATTTGATTTCTGCTCGTACCTCTCCTCACTCCCCCACCTCCCTTCTTAAAGAACATCCCTTGTACATTGAAGCAGATCCTACAGTTAAATAATAATGCCTGTTTAATCTGAAGATCACAGCTATATACTAGGAATACACAAAATAGTGTAAAATACTACAGTACAGCTTTACACAGCTCCTTCTGTCAATAAAAATTATGCTACTATATCAGGTCTTAAAAATGCCTGGATAGGTTTCAGGTAATACAAGGCAAGCTGCTAAATGAGTCAAACTGCTTAATGTGCTGCAAAATGGAGCTTTATTGATCTAGACTTCAGGGACTGAAAGATTTTTCTTGCCCTTATGTTTGAAAATACAAAACCCAGTTTTCATTTTGATGCTGAGTCTGTATGTCCATATTATGTTTAGACAGTTAAGGAATCAGCTATGCTTTTGCCATGTATCCCTACAGGACCAATTTTAATATAATGGAGTCCATGTGGTGCTTCAGCACTCTCATATCACAAATCCAGTCTGAGGGAGTAAAAATACTTCTGCCACACACATAAACTGGCACCCACATAATTCTACAGATTTTTATACTACAGCACCTCTTAGAAACATATGAACTTTGGCCATCTCTAATTATGGACACTAGAGGGAATGACTAACTTACATTTCATATAGCCAAAAAAAGAAGTAATCTCATCTTACCTCACTGAATCTGGTTATAATTTTGCCTTTTCGAACATCCCAGATAAAGGCACCATTTCTGGATGTTCCACCTGCTATGCAGTTCAGATCTCCTTTAAAGAAAGGTGTTTGTAAAATATTACAATAATTATAAAATTGCAATATTGTTTGACAGTGGTTCTACTTTAAATTGAAGAAATGTAATATGAACAGAAGACATCAATGGCTCATAGACATGAGTTCTCCATATTTTAAGGCCAGCATTTGCTACTAAGTCACAAACACCAATTTCAAGGAAAGCCTGACCTGTTTTTCTATGTTTCTGTTCTGAGGAATAAAAATTGTATTACTGTAAAAAGCATCTTAATGCCTGCTGAAAGTCTTGCATGTAAAAAATGAATGATCAAGATGCATATGACAAACTTAGAGGTAAGCTCAATGTTTCAAGCTTAAAGTTGTAGTAACTAGTGCATTTTCTTTTGAAGTTCCCTGTATATTATGACAAATGATAAAAATGAGACAGAACATCTAAGAGTATTTTGTTTTCTTAATCTTGCACCATTGCTGCATCTAAGACCACCAAGAATGTACCTGAATCTGTAATCACACTCTACAGGGTGGAAAATCTGAGTACAAAACCTCCCAGTGAGAAGCTGAAAATCCAATTCAAGTCTAATCCAAAAGTCACTGAATTCTTCTCATCACAGTGACTCTCTATCCTAATAAAGCTATGCTTTTCATAAATAGCAGATTTATAGGAAATTTTTGACTGTTATTTTATTCCAAGTTTCACAGGCAGAAAAGACTGTCTATGCAGGAGGAGTCTAGCGAGGTAAATATATAAAATGGGAATAGACTAAGGTAGGAGAATAATGGGGGAGAAAAAAGGAGTGATAACTTTTTTTCAAAGGTCTTATGAGACCAAAAATTGGTGGCATGCATTAGATCATATATTAGGAACAAAGAACAAGGCAGATAGGAACTGTCTGGGAGTAAGGTGAAAGAAGCAGCAAAAGTTCTGGCTGGGAGGGCCAAGAGCTTTTGGACAGGATGGCAAGGAACAAAGTTGAAGCACGTGCTTCCAATTTACTTTTTTTTTAAAAAAACAAAACTAAAATCAACAACCCCTACTGCAGCAAACAGACTATTCATTCAATGTGAGATACAACTACAAATTGAATTTAAACTTCAAAGGTAAATAACCAAACATAAGGACCATATTTCATATTGCCATAATTTCCATTTAGCAAGACAAATTATTTGTGAAGAAGAACAAGGTCCAAGAGACTCTCTGAAATGAAAAAGTGCAAGTTTATTTCACATATGCAGACTACATTAAGCTTCCTATCAAAATATTTTTCTCCTGTCAGTTATTATTTCTTAAGAGTTTAAAAGCGCACGTGAGAATGGAGAGATGAATTATTTACATTTTTTAAAAATGCATCTGCTGTGCAAAGAAATAAAATACAATAAGGAAGTCAACCTATCATCAACTATTGACAACTATGAGAAGTTTATTTTCAGGTACACCAAAGAGGGCTGCAGAACAGTTTTGAAAACAAAATTTCCCACTGACTCCAGTGATTTCTCTAAGAAAAAGCAGATGCTTTGCAGAAAAGACACCTCCTATTCTAACAGGGTAAAAGCAGAGTTTTTCAGTGATTAGACTCCTACATAAAGAAGGAAGAACTAAATACATATATTCCACTATTTCAGCCCAAAATATTATCTGAATTCCTTTAAGTAACTGCTTCTCATGCAAAGCAAGTCATTTTGTCATTTGCGTAATGCCATATTAGAAATGTTCTGGGTTCTCCATTCTGAGCATGAAGTACTGAGAGCACTACTCAGAAGGGTAAGCTTCAGCAAAGTCTGAAGCATTGAATTCTGCTGGCTTCACAGACAATTAAGTTTTGTGTAAACCTTATATGATGCCCTTCTATATACAACTAATACTTTTATATACTACAAACTCTGCAGTCAATGCTAATTCAAAGATCATTTAGACATACAGCAAAATATTCTTACCTGGAGCCCAAGAAATGGAATAAATAACCCCCTCATTACCAGGAGATGTATAAACTGCTGATAAAGTATTTATGTCCCAAACTTTTATTGTGCCATCAAATGAAGCTGTAGCAAGAAGATCAGGGTTATCAGGTTTGAATTTGCAATCAAAGATGGTCTCAACATGTCCCTTAAATGAAACAAATATTTAATCCATTTTTATTACATTTGATGTTTTTTCATAAATTCAATTCTAGATCAAACTCTAAAATATACTGTATTTAATTTACCTTTCAGGCCAATTAAGAGTTCCAAACCCCCTCTATATTATGGCTTATCAGTCAAAATTAAAAGACATAAAATAACTTGAACTACAACATGCTCTTTCAGAGATTATTATTAAAACTAGAAATATTCTTTCCTGAAACAACAGGGTACACAGTGCCAGGAATGTGTTAGCATTTTCTGTTGGATCTAAGTTGCTAAAAAAATGAATTTAAAAAAACTAAGAAAAAAAAGTTAATTTTTAAAAACAGGAATAGTTTTTCCCTTTAGTACCTGACTGAAAAAATAAAGCTCTGCGTGTTGAACATGTTCTACAAGTTGTCTAGCACCCCACTGAATTTTCTGTGTTTCTAGATACAGTCTATGATCTATTGCAGTTTAAACTTCAATTCATTAGAGATTTCATGTATCAATTGGTTCTTTTCCAAGACATGCATTTGTAGAATTTAAGTTGGCAAATATATGAAACAGGTATTATGTAAGAAAAATTTTAAACCTAAATTGCTTTACAGAAATAAACCAAATAAAAAGGGAAAGAGAAAACCAACCAGCATCCTCTATTCAAACATATATTGGAGTACAGCTGAAAATTATTTGAGTTTTGTTTGGGGTTTTTTTCAATGAAAAAGGAAAAGAGAAAAATCCTCAAGAACGTCAATAACCAAAAGCCTGGTGAAGAAGAGGGTCATCTAACAGGTGTTAAACCCATTTCTGAATTTCAGCTTCAAAGAAAATTTAATAATTCAGTATTTTTAATGTTAAACTGAGTGCCTTCTCCATATAGCTCTCTGATTTGTCTCAAACTTTTTATTATAAATTATAGAAAACCCATTAGAGAAAACTTCTGAGAAGGCCATCAAACGAAAATTTCAATTAAAAAAATAAATGAACAAAAACCAAGCCCTTAAATCTTAATTTCTGGTTTAAAACAAACTGTCAGAATACTTCCAACAGAATTCAGCCATCTGCAATAAAAGATTACTTTAAACTTCAGAACTTTCATTCCATTTCCTAGAAATTTAGGCTCTTTTTAAAAATAGAAACTGCTTTACAGTACTACAAAGACTTCATTCTCCAGTTTTTTGCTGTTAGAAGAAAGTGCACAAGACAAATAAATTCTTGTTTCAAAGACGGAGATGAACCATACCAAATCTCTAAGGAAATCCCACTTTTTGGCTCCCATGTCATAAAGCCCCACTCCACCATCCATGAAGCAACAGACGGTATGACCAGGAGGAAGAGAAAATGCTTGGTTTTGGGTTAAAGTTGGAGGAGGAACAGCCTCACTTGTTGAAGATGTATGGTGATTTTTAGTAGGATACTGTGATGAACATGCTTAACAATATAAAGCAAAAGACAAAGAGGGAAGATTATTTCTTATTTCAATAATAAGTAAAATTACAAAGAGTAAAATGCTTGTATTCTAATCAGATTTAAAAAAAAAGAAATTGAGAATTCCTGTATGAAGCCTGGCCTACTAAAGAAGGATCTTATAAAGTTCTCGATCCTTCATGCACTTGTTTAGTCCACTAGCAGCAGAAGGTACTTTAATTAAGAACTAAATAGTTGACCAAACTTACAGATCTGGACATAACAAGACTCGTAAATAAGATTTTCTTAAGTTGCAGCCAGTACAATGAATAAAAATCAAAATTACACTTACACTTTTTCTTTGGAGGAGAACTTAGCACATGTAAGCCATGGAAACCAGTTTGCTTCAACTTAAAATTATCTAGAGGTGTTGTACGTGAAACATTCCAAACACGTAACACACCGACCTGAGAATCTGAAGTTTAAAAAATCAAAACAAAACACAGAGGGATATGATTTGAGGACTGATTTACGCAAAAATACAACAATGCATTAAAATTTAAGTCCTAAGAAGAATTTTATAAGTGGGTACTGTCAACTCCATAGAATCACTGAACAGTTAGGGTTGGAGAGGACCTCTGGAGATCACCTAGTGCAATATCCATGGCATCCTATTTATCCTCCATTTACCACCATGGCCATATCACTATTAACAACAATCATTATTAAAATTAGCTATTTAAACACAGACAAATTTGATGGAAACTCTCGCACTATAAAATATTCTGCTAGTCTTAGTTTCCTTATTCATTAGTTCAACCTGAGCCATAATGTCTATGGTGTAGAAAAGAACAAAATAGATAATTTTCTTCTTTTAATTTTTGAAATCTTTGAAGTGACATCAATTAGTACAATGCATTTTTATTCCTATTCCTAAAAGGAATTCATATATTTGTTCCTAAAGTGTGCATAAGAAAAATATTATTTAGCATAAAAAATAGCAGAAACTCACATATTTATACAGCTAAAATTTTTAAAACATGTAAAAGCTGCTCACTGTAGTTTTATTATTTCTGGTTTAGGGTTATGGTATTTTTTTTGTACAATTCATGTATGCTTCTTCTTGTAAAAATGTTAAAAAACAGAAAAATCAAACTTGGAGTATCAGTTTTGAAGACTCAGTTCTATATTTATTATCTTTGTATAAATCAAGAAATAAAAGCCTTACCTCCAGTTATAAACATTCCAGGTGCACTAGAAACCCAGGCTAAACACTGAACAGATGCTGCTGCACTGGGAAAACTAAAAGTTGTGATGCAGGACAGAGATTCAGAATCAACTAGTCGAATACCATTATGTAAATTGGCAACAAGAAGGTAATCAGTTGACAAAGGGTCCCACTCTAGAGCTGTAACTGGATCCTCTTCATCTGTTCCTTCAAGAGATTCTGGTCTTAAGACATGTTTCTGATTTTTAGAACCTTTAAAGTGCACAAGAAAACAGATTATTTAAAAATTAAATCAAGTATATCTTTTCAATAGTTACAAGGTTGACAAACATAATTTCTTCTCTCTCCCTGATATTTTCACTAGTCTGCTTTCTTCCCTGCACCAGTGAAATTAATGGTGCTGTCTTTGCAATATTTGACTTACTTCTTTTTCCATCAGATTCGACTTTATGTTTAATACAGCAGAAAACAGAAACAGTTGTCAGGTTTATTAACATAATTTTATAGGAGAGGAAAGTATGTTAAATCATATAGGTTGTTCTAAGAATTTCTGTGCACAGCGGAAATTTATGCAGCACAGCATAAAATATAAGCCATTTGAGTATAAGTAAATCTGCACACCACAGCAAATACAGGCAAAATAAAGGCAATAGGAACCAGAAAAACACTGCGGCAGTAAAGGTATTTTTGAACAACTGCCTTTAGACCCTTTTTCTTCTTCAAAACTATGTGTGCAGCTATGAAGGGTTTATAGATTCTGTAGCTAAAACAGACTCTTAAATATTGAGTATGACACCTACAAAAAAGATGATATATTTCACTTGATGATCCATTTTATCAAAACTCACTTTTTTTAACATCATATTTATTTCCCATTTTTTATTTTTACTGAGAGATTAATCTTACTTTTATAAGATAGTGTACAGTCCAAATAAAATAGTTCTGTATTTTTGAAGTTGTGATCTTATACCAAAAAAACCCCACAAATTAATTTTTATTGCTTTTCTAGAAAAAAGGAATTGACATCTTCCATTATATAGCTTCAATCTAATTTTCAGTTTTGGTACTGGTTCATACAAATTACATCTAGGGCAACTGTGTAAAATGAATTACCAGAAATGGGAGAAATAATTTAAGACTGCACAACAATTAACAGCATAAATCAATTTCTCAATTCCATTTTTTCTACTCTTCTGAAGCATTGAAAATAACAGCAGAAGTATAACTGTTTTAATTTGCCAAAAACTTAAGGATTCACACTTTTTTAAACAATGTCCTCTGCCTACACTGCAGCTCACCTTTTTGTTTTACTGTAAATCAACATTAAAGTGCAAAACAAGAATGGACAACAAAGCAGAATTGTCATTTTTCAGTTAGCTATACAAGAACTAAAACCAAAATATCCTCAAGTTATTGAAACCAGGTATATTCAAACACTTCAGCCCCAAGACAGCACAACCACCTGATGGGAGAGTATGAGAGAATATGTATCTTGGAGCTATTCAGTTTTACCTGTGTTTCAAAAAAAGAGTCTAAAAGCAAGCCTCATGAAAACCCTAACCGTTAAATTTTGTTTTCCATTAAAAGAAGACATGAACAGTATGCATCATGCAACTGAGTCACAGGTTAGCTAGGTAAGCTGTGCTTATTTTGATAACAAATGAAAGAGAAAATAGTACCAAACATTTGGCTCTGTATGACTGCATTGAATCTCCCTAAAAATTCCGTACTAATCTTAAATTCTTGCATATTTTTTCTTTACAATAAATGTTCTGACACATTAATGGATAGTCTAGAATCAATAAAAAAGAAAATACAGGCACGGAAGAGAAAAAAAGTACATAACAGTGAAAAAACCATTGTGTAGTCTACTATTCATGGAGAAAATTTTCGCCCAGCTGCATATAAACTTCCGAATTTTATTTCTCTGTTGGAAATGAAGAATCTTATGAACACTGAGAGCAGGAAAGAACTTGTAGGGTTTTTTTTTAATTTTAAAATTATTTTAATAAAGATGTGTAATATTATAATAATAAAGAAAGCTATCCTCAATGCAGAGAAAGGCTGAATTCCTGTGATAATCTAATCTAAATTTCAAGTTGATGCAAGTAGTTTTATCCCCAGCAGCAATGGATAATTTTCCTTAAACAACTTTTTTACAGCAACGTGAATTGTGGTTCATACAAAACTGCCACTGTCTAGATTTTCTTTGCCTCTATTATATTTTCATTTGCAGAACATAATTTTTATATTGTAAATATTTTTCTTTTTATTTCTGTCTTCATATTCAAATCATTCTAGAAAGACTTCATGAAAAGTCTCAGTCTGATAAATACTTAGATGTTACCATATCAAAGTAGATTTCCTTTTCCCAATGCCAGTGCTAATTTGTGGTAGTGTGGTTTTGGACTTTGTTGCTGTTTGTGGGGTGTTCCATTTGACTTTATTGTATTGTAAAATGTTCCTTGTTATCCCCCTTTAAATGGTTGATTCCACCCCGCCCCCGTTGAGTGATGTATAAGTGCCATATCCCTGTTATCTCCTCCCCTGGACCCTGTATATGGGTGTGCCTCCTCTCCTTTTCCAGTTCTTTCTCCATCCATCATCCCAACCCCACCTCCTCAGGTTGTCAATCCATTCGAGACTGTACCCTCCCCTTTGGAAATCCCCTAAAGCCTCGACGCCCCTTTGGTTCCCCTTATTGTCAATCTCCCCTATGTTTGCCCCATTGGTCCCAGGTTGTGTAAACCCTCCCCCAACTCCTCCCCATTTTGGCCCCGATTGGTCCCCAGATTGTTCCCTGCCTTTGTACCACTCTCCATTAAAATCCCTGTGCCAGCTATGTGCTGGGTCTCCTCTTGCCAGCTCCCCTGGGTACAGCAAGGAGAGCTGTTCCACCTGGCTCCGCTTTATGGAATAAAGCTTTCCTGGACTGCGCTGGATAAAGAGTCCCTCCTTTTATTCCCTTACTCCGGCTCCTCGACCGATATTGTAACTGCGGCGCGGAACAGCAAGCACTGTTGTTAGCAGCAGGAGGGTTGTTCTCTGACTGTCCCTGCTGGCTTGCCCTTTCATCCAGGCGCAGGCAGCGCACCAACCCCTCCGAGCCGGGCAGTGAGACAGGGCACCAAGCCCTCTTGCCTTTAACCCCCTGCGGCCAGGCTGCGCTGCGTCACTAATTCAGTCACCACTACAGAAATAAGGGAATCTATTCTCTGACATCCTGTGTGACAACTTAGTAGAGAGAGCTGAAGGAAAAATAATTTTGCATGGTTGTTGAAGAACAACTCTATGTAAAATTAAGACATTATTGAAAGAACATATTTCCTCATTAAGCTGAAAATCAGTTTTTACTCAAGGAAAAAGAAGTAGGAAAAAAACTTGAAATAGTCAACCCAATACAGATACCTATCTTTGAAGAAAACTATGAAAACAAGTGAAATTTTACCTTCCAATGAGCTTATCAACATGACACCTTCTTAGCAGAGAACCAGAGTACTTAGAAAATATGCACAAATGTGTGTGGTGGATTTTAAACAAAAAGAGAGAAATATTTTCCCATCTATCCTTTGATAGAGCAGAACCATGAAGATAATATTAAGTGTGACATGAGATTCTATCTATAGAATTGCAAAGGACTCATATAGAATATGAAACAGAGGACTGAAACTCCAGAACAAATGCAAAAGTAAGAAAGCAAACAAAAGATTCAAGTCTTTCCATTCAGAATAAACTTGAAGGGAAACATAGTTCAGTAGATCATGGCTTTTATCATTCTCAAAAAAAAAAGTGTTTATTGTAGTTCTCAAAAAATTGCAGTCTTATCTTAGTCATAAAAGAGAAGAGACATAAAGAAAGTGCTCTGCATTCTTTATCTAAGAAGCCACATTTTTGTGATATGGTAGAAAGTAGGAATATTATGAATCAAGAACAAACTTTATATATGTACCTACATTATAGAATCTAATTTTTAAAGGTGCAGAATTACATGCATATAGAGAAAAAAGAGATACATATATAAAAATAAATATTTTACCAAATGAGTACTTACCTGGTTGAAAAAAAGATAGGCTTCCATCAGTATGTCCAAATACCACCTTTCCTTTTCTCTTTGGATGCCATCTAAACAGACTGATATCTGACAAGAAACTATGTGCTTCTCTATGTACATTTACCCCACTGTCGGGTCCTGAGATAGTCCAAATGTACAGTGGACCTCTGTGGGACACAAACGCAACTGCATCACCTGCATTCCAGCACCAGCTAAGTGACGCAGGAATTCCTGAAACATAGAGGTAAACCTTGTAAGAACCAAGATACAAAATTCAGTGTAGTATTCCTTGATGCAGTATCAGCAATTGTCTTGAAAAACAATAGAAATAATTGTTCTATACAAAAATTACTACACTGATATATAAAGAACTGTGTGAGTATCTTATGGTGTAAAAGTAAACTACAGACTTCCATAGGCAGGAAGTAAAATTATTTCCTGAATTACTTTTATTCTACTTTGATGGGCTGCATCTGATGCTTTCTATACTTCATCAGTGCCAAAGACAATCACACATTTGAAATAGTATAAGTCTGATCCTGCAAACAAAACTTTGATTCATTCAGCATTTCATCCACCACTATGTTTTACTCTTGAGTTATTTGCTATTAAGCTAGTAAAACACTGAGAATTTCAAAATGCCTATTTTATCCAAATACAATGAAATTTAGAGATAAATCCGAGAAGCAGATATTTGTGACAAAATTTGAAAGCTAGCTCCATAATAAAAGGGAACTCTTGATAGCTTGCTTCTGTATACATGACAGTTTTAATTCAGTTGCCTAACACCTAACTGTAGGCAGTCCTGCTTAAGAATTTTGATCTTAAAGTCTCCAACACTCATCATCCTCATAACTTAATGTGTGCCTGAAGGAATAAATGACATTAAGACAAATTCCTCAAGCTGAAAACTCAAAACTGTACTTAAACACTTTTATGTGGCAATGTAAAAGGGATTAAAAGAGAAACAACAGGTTTGAGTATATTATCTTAAATTAGTTTCTAAAAATATTAAAATAGTACTACCAACACTTCTTTCATGCATAGTCATTGGCTGAAGTAGATTTTTAAACAAACAACGTATTGAAAAATAAGTACCAGCATTTATATTCATGCATAAACTGATATAATATTTCTTTTAGGATAGATTAAATCACTGTAGAGTTTTCTTTTGAATGATACGCAAGATGTTACAAGATTTCCAGAGGTATCCCTAAATGCTCTGGAGAGAAAAGACTAGGGAGTCCCAAAACAGCTTATCAGATCCTGGGATTCTGACTGTTCTTGGGTTGCACTCACTTTCCAAGAATGAAAACATAGGAGTCAAAGACACCTGATGAGACTGACTGTAAGAACAGAAATACAGGCACTGGTTTTGACTAAATGGAATAAATCAGAACTGGGAAGGGAAATAAAAGTGTAACACAGATGCTTAGCCCCCTACACTTGTAATACAATCTCCAGCAGTTCCAAGGCCTGAGGTAGACAAAACAAGAGGTAGACAAGCATTAAGGTATTTAAACAGAAGCTGTTGTTCAAATTCACTGATGATTTACACTTGAATCTATTAAGGCTACCTTTTATTTGCTTTCATTTAGCTAAAGTTATAATGAAATTTATTATTTTAAAATTTAATTATTTATCATTTTATACAGTGATTAAAATAATGTTGATTTTGGTTTTTTTTCTCCCCTGCTCAACAATAAATCACTAGCAAAGTTAATTCTTGAATTGGTCAACTTCTTTAGAGAAAAAGAATAACAGCTTTCTTCACCAAATACGGGATGGTTCACAGCACATTACTCAAACACACTATCATTATTTTCTGAAATAAACTGCTACAAATCTGACAAGAATATTGTGTCAGACAATTGTTAAGACCCCAGCCTAACAACTACAGAGCTTACACTACATCAAGTATTTCTCATACCCACAGATCAAATAGATCTCAATGTCTAAATTACCTTTTGTATTGTCCAGCTTGGCCACAACTTTCTGTTCATTCACATTCCAAATGATCACTAAACTATCTGCACTGGCACTTGCGAACACGTCAGGGTTGTGGGGACACCAAGATATGGCTGTGATTGTCTTCTTATGCTCAGACATAATCGCATGAAGCTTGAATTCATTGTACCGGTGATCCAGCTAAACAAATAGTAAAATTCATTTTAGAGATACATTTTTTGTAAACTTATTTTAAGTACCTTGGGGTTGGAGAATATTTCATATTCATATTAGACTTACAGATGAAGTTATAGTGCATTAACAACTGCCAGTACCTCACATCTCAATAAAATAAATTCTCATACATTTGAATTGGACAGAAAGGTTGTCTAATACCCAACAATCCAAAAACCAGTTTTACGTCTATACTCTTGTCACTTACTATATTTCATTGAGAAGTGTACTCAAACAGTCCTAAAAAGCTTTATTTATAGGCATGGTAACAATCATTTACTAATCTCCAAGGGGTTAAACAGGATAGAACATAAAAATGAGTTTGAAATCCTTCTCCTAACTTAATACAGTTAAAAATGTTTTAAAAAAACCCCATATGTCCAAACATGACACAGTAAATTTTGTTTATTTTAATCCTACTATTTGTATAACTCTTAAAATTAAATTAAGTGCATCCTATATTTCCTCACATATTTCTAAATCTGAAAATTCTATGTCACAGCTTTTCTATTATTTTAGTTAGATGTTGATGTACAGCAACTGCAAACTATAGAAGACCACAGTGCTGAGGAGGTCAGGCTCCAAATCAAATAAAGGTGGGCCACTGAATCCACAACTTTGAACCATTTTAATCCACTGTGCAAAAGACTATTGTATACTACAGCTTCAAATGGAATTGTGGAATTGCTTCATTTCTCCCACAGAACCCAGTCTTCTATCACTGAACTTCATTCATCTCAAATGCTGGCTGCACTATGAGCCTGTCTTCTAAAAATAATTTTTGACACATACAACTTCAAGGGTATCTTGAATGGAATATTGAGCTTTACACAGACATCTTCTCAGCAGCAACCATACTTCCAAAAGCATTGCAGAAACATTTGTAAAAAGGGTTCAAAGTGAGTGATCAACAGCAATGTAAAAATGTAACTAGTCTGATCAAGAATAATCTTACCTGATAAATATAAACAGCAAGGGTAGCACAGTAGGCAAATCTGTCCCCACTAGCAGCACATATATCCTTGTTCCATGGCTGACATCCAGCAGCTAAAAGTCCCACTTGCTTAACATGTGACATTTTTGCCTTTAAAACAGAAATTCATTATACTACAAGATAACAGAATATAAAAGAATAGAATAATACATTTTTGTACCCATAAATAATTTATACATATCTACTTAAAAATTATAACTTGCCTGAGGTACAAACAAATGTATCTGAAATAAAGCCAAGTAGATGTTCAGAGGCTTCAGTACTGCACAAGAAAAGGTGCCTAATACCATTCATAAGAATCCACTTGGAAGAAAAGGCAGGGGGAGTGGAGGGTAACCCATAAAAACTTGAATAGTTCTTAGTTTGTACTAGCTGAAACTGTTAATAATGTTTATTTTCTTCTGAGGTCTGGTTCAAGAATTTCTCTATTAGAGTTTAATGCCTTCTCTGCTCTCCCATTCATCTCCCACTGACAGCCAGACAAAATAAACCATATACTAACAGTTTTAAGTTAAACCAACATGTAAAAAGGTCTTCAAACGATTTGCATAGCACAGCTTATTATATTATCCTCCTTATTATCATGCTTTCTGGAGAAGCTTTCTAAATTTTCTTAATAATTACTGTTTAAAAAAGAAAGTTGAAGTGAGTTGTGAAAAATCAAAAGCAAAGCCTAGAGTAACATTACTGTATAGCAAGCTACGCTTTCTATGTCCAAAAGAAGTCTCACAGTACCAGCTGTGCTCAGAGTGAGAAAATTGACTTCAACATAAAAATGAAAGAAATGCTTTGCTGAGCCAGACCAATTATTTACCTAGCCCACATTTCATTCCCGATAATGTCAATATGTTACTTAGAAATAGAATGTCTCAGAGTCACATTTATGCTGTGGATAGATTAATGGACTGAGGGACATTAGGTGGAAAAACATGGAATATGGAGGACGACATCTTTAGGTCAAAGAGCTAAGATTATAATCCTGAAAAACAAGGCGAGCTATGTTAAATTTACAGAGTGTTAGGTACCATTTCAATCTTCACAAAGGAAAGGGAATTAACAAGAAATGAGACTCCAAAAGCAATCAAGTAGTTTGAGGGAGCAACTGTTGATGAAGTACAAGGGTTGGTTATGCAATGCATGGCTGTGTAACAGCTCAGCTCAGATACGTTGTTGTAGATGACTCTTAACTTACTTGATGCCAAATGTACAGAGGGGGGAATATTTTTCTGGACAACGTTACTATTAAGGCACATACAGAACAAAATATATAAGGGTGTTGCAGTAGTGATCTACAGTACCCAAAGGAACCTGCTGGTCACTATTGACTAAAAACTAGTTGCCTAAATATTATCAAAGTTTCATTTTAATGCATATATACAAGGGATAAAAATAAAGTTAAATTATTAACTTTATTTTTTTCTCCTCTGCTTGGTGTATCTGCTTGGCAGGTAAACAGTAATGAATAATTATAGGCAGGAAATTTCATGGTATCATGTTTCTCTCACTTTGGAAAGTGTGAAAAAAAAAGAAAAAATTGAGAGAAACTTATTTTGGGTGCTTCTTTAGCAGAAGATCAGGATCAATTGAATGTTTGAGATGGAGCATCTCAAAGATATCACTGACCCTAGTAGAAGTGCTTAAACATTCTGAGTGAGTACTAAATGACTGAAGGAAATGAAATGCTTACATGCAACCTTTGAAAATTTTGGTAAAAGAGATTGCAACACCAGAACAGAAATAGACAGAAAAACAAGTTACAAGACACAGCTTCGTTGCAGACAAGTGCTTTGGCTCTTAGACTTCCTTTTTGTCTGTCAATAATATTAATTTTTTCAACTTCTGCAGTAAATTAGAGATTCTAGAGAGAACATTTCTATAAATTGCATTATCTTGCAGCACCTTTGCAATCCATCTCATGTTCTAAATTATATTAGTCTCATAGAGAGAAATTTATCTAATTATTTAAAGAACCAACATCATCAAGTAGCAAAAATAGCCTCCAAATTTCTAATTTTGCCAGTTAGTATTCTTTTACTGTTCAGTAAAATTATAAATTACAGAGATCCCTTCTGTGCAATTAAAGTATAAATCACATATGCAGGGAAATAATTGGATTTGGGGCATTCAGAACAGACTTCTTCTGGTTCCCATGAAAAAATAACTGGCACCATTAACAATCATTTTTTCTGAAATTAAAGTCTCCCAGCTGATTAGATAACTGTTTTATGAAAGCACAGAATGCCTGAAACAAGAAATTTTGTATTCTGCTCTTTATTCCAGGGAAAACAATGGTTAAAACTCTAGGTGTTTCAGTAAACTGAAAAGGAAAGTTAAAAAAAGTCATGGTGAAATAGAAGAGAATTAGATGTAAAATATTAGATTATCACAGGTTTAGATTGCAGGTTTATCACCTGAAAACCATCAATGTAAGATTGATAAAAAGTCAACAACTATTTAGAACCTAAGTGTACACAAGTATTTACTTCATAATAATAAAAGATTTGACTCACTTTGTACAGATACTCTTTTTTATCTAGTCACATAGGAGCTAAGAATTCCTGATTTGATGAAGTTTTAATCTGTAAGAAAATATAATTTAAGTCTTGTTTAATTTGCAGTTTGATTACAGGTAAAATTAATTGTAAAGATAGGATCTCTTACAGATGCTAAACCAGAATTCCACAGATTTTTCTTTCAGAGTAACAAAAGATTTGTCTTGTAGGGTTCCGCAGTAATCTCTATAAAAATGTTGTTAATAGATGAAATTTTTGAATTTTTCATGAAAAATGTTGCTCTGTAATATATCATTATTTCACTGAGTTAGAATTCAGGCTTAATAAGTATTTTTAAACTTTGATTAGATCTTCCTTATTTAAGTATATGCAAAAAAGTTACATATATAAAATATTCTGAGCTTTATTACAGAAAAGAATTTGCATTTTATTTACTAATATTTATTGTTTTAAACTTGCTATTATTTCCTCCTCATTGTAATGATATACCATTCTAAGAGAGGAAGCATTTGCTTTGAAATTCAGTATGAGAGTATCTAGAAGAAGAAATGACAGTTGTGTGGCATACTGACTTGCTCTCTCGTAGGTATCATACATTAAAGCAGTTTCCTGCAGATCTTTTCAAACATTATAGATTTCTGTTAAGAATACTTAACAGAGTAAGCAGAGCATAAAAGAGAAAGAAGTATTTAACAGAACAGCCTTAGTAAAACGACAAAAACGTGGAAATGCAGCATAACTGAAAATATGCATGATCTCACATGTGGTGCATTTTCACACAATGTAGACCTTTTATACTTTGTAAAAAATAATTTTATTTTGAAATAAGGGATGTACAACTAATTATATTGGACTCTTAAGTACACAATGAAAGAAATCCAGTGCACATTAAAAATGTATGCCACATGGGGAGAACTAGCAGTGTGTGCCCACAGTTTCCAAGGAGATGAAGGAAAGAGGGAGGAACACAAAACCCTTTATTTTCAGTTGGCAGAAGCAGCAACATTCTAGGTCCTTCCTTGTTGCTAAATATAGAAAAAAGACCCAACAACCAACCACATTAAACCAAAATTTGGTACATCATAAATATATAAAAATCACAACTGAATTGACTAGACACATACCATGGCTTTATATTAATAACTTAAAGATAAATGCCTAAAAATCCCTACCTTAGCATAGGAATCATTTTTTGCAAACCACTTTAGAATTTCCATGTTCATTCCAATACCTTGCTGGTCCCAAAAATGGAAAGTATTGTTTTGATTGTAGAATGAAACCACTTTACTTGACAGATGGAGGAACTAAACCTTGATGTTCACAAAATAATGCAGTTACTACAGGATGCAGGAGAAAACTGAGCGCTGTGTCACACCACACAGAAAACTGCAGTGTCAGTAGCCTGGCAACTGCAGCTCTTTAACAGGCACCATTTTAATTTTAATCTAACTCCTTTTTCTCTGCTCCAGCTACTCCGTGTATTCCATTGCTTGCTGTTACTTCCCAATTGCACTACAATGTCACTTGTAGAATAATAATAGCTCTTTAAACTCATCACTTAACACTTCCATTATCAATATGTGTGCTTGCATGTTATCAGTATCCATAAATGTATAACCATCAAGCACAACCATAACAGATGCTCACATGTGCTTTGATTGTGGTCCATGTGGTGTATGACCTGTCCAAATGAGTCCATATGCAATATGGCATACAAAAGTGGATGTACAGGAGCCTTGTGTTAATCAATACACTTTTGTGTATAGAAAGCATAGTTTCTTAACAGCTATAAGCAGTAAAGTGCTAGTGTCCTCTGCCTCTGTTCACACTGTTGTCATTATCTTCCCATAAGGTTTTTATCTTTTCTTATGTGGAAAGCTTGCTGTCACTCCTGTATGTTTGACATATAAAACTGTTATATCTCATCCAGACTATTGTCCCCAGGTACCAATATTTTTGTCAGCACATCAATGATAATGTGATAATTAATAAGATCTTTAGTGATATAAAGACATTATATCACGTTATATCTCCTTAAAGACATTGGGTATATTTACCCATCTTTGGGGGGAAACTCACTGGAGATGAATATGTCATCTGTGAACCATGGAGTTTCAAATTCATCACCCTTTCCAGTGGGACCAGTTAGAAGCATCAGATAATGGACAATCATTTTATCTTGCTAAAAGCATGAAGGCCTTCAAAACTACAAAGAAATCCTGGCATGTCCAAAAGATAAAGAAGAAAATTACTTCTGCCTGACAATGTCTGTCTCAACAGCACTGAGACACAAGTAAAAACACAAACATTATTAGCACTGGCATTCTTCCAATGGGGTTGAGAAACACCAAGCACATTATAGCCTCGTTAAGAAATTAAATTCTCATTAATTGGTCCACACTCATGAAGTAAAGGGTAAGTGGAAATACTCTGGTATAAATGTAACTTAAAAGCCAACAGACAACTAACAATATGAAAACTTTGACAAAACAAACAAAAGTTCTTCCTACGTTGGAGTACCGCAAAAGGTAAACAAATTTGCAGTCTTGACGCGGCTTACTAAACTGCAGTTACCAATGCAGGTCTCGGAATACTCTGAGACAATACACACTACTTCACGGAGCTGCTTCTGGGCAAAAGATGAACAAAGTCTGACTATATCAGAAGTGACAGTCACAATGCAGAACAATGTAAAATAGTCATGTAGGTTTATACATGTACTTCTCTATGCAAGTGAAGTCCTTCACACTTCCCAGTAGAATTCTACCAAGGTAGTCTACTGCTTGTTAAAGTGCCAGGCTGGTTGATAGCTTACCACTAAGCAGTATAGATAGTTTGCAAAAATTGGAAAAGTTTTTTTTCAATTTTATATACAATTCATGGCACACAGGCCATGTATAGCTCCCAGATAATCCGAAGACTAACCGTAGTCAGGAACAGGGTGCCTTAGACAAGGCTTTGAATTTCAACAAGATTCCTCAAAAACACCAGCAGCTTTGGCTAGGCTCTTACAACCAGAATTTGCAGATAACATTTCCTAACCACGACAACCTAGCAAGTGTTCAAAATGTGCATTCAGTTATCCAGACACTGACTAGGAAAAGAATACTCTGATTTAAAAGATTATTTGAAATGAACAAGTGTTCTACTAGTGTTCACAGCCATTTTAAACCTCCACAATAAACTTGGACCCAAATCACTGCCAGAACTGATTTAACCACAGGAGCTCTGGCTTCACAAGGGAAGAAGTTGTGGACCTTTCACTAAAGTTTGAAACTTGAAATCACAGCCTGAGGCAATATATTTTACGGAAAAAAACACTCAAAATAAACCCAAAATATATTAATACAAGATAAATACTCTGCTTAGAAAACATAAGGTAATAACATTAAAAAAAATCATAACAGTGTCACAAAGTAGTGGTTTTGACTGTCTTGACTACACTACTTGTACATTTAACTATAATACCCTTTATTGCGCAACTTTATCAAGACAGTCTAAAGAGATACTAGGTTTGAAACCAAGCAAGGAGAAATGCTGACATTTCTAACAATACATCACCAACAATGTTGGAATACACACCTAATCAAAATAAAACCATCTAGCAGTGGTTTTAAGCTGTCGTCTGTTTTAAGTGGTTTTAAAGCCGTCATCTATGGAGTAATGCTTAATCATAGTTTGCAGATAATGTGTCTCATACACAGAGATTATATATACAACCATGTGTGATCACAGTATGAAGCATCTAAGTGTCTGCATAAGATTTTGTTCTCATCTTCCAATCCAGAGCTACAGCAATCGCAAAAGATTGCTTTTCTGGTGGCAAATTGCCAAGACAGGTCTGATTTCAGATAAAGTTACCTCTTGACACATCTCACGTCTGAATCCCTGACGACAGCTATTAAAAGGTAATTCTACATCTGAAAGATCCATATCACGACTGACATGTAAAATGAGAACAGTGGAACAGTATTAATACCTACCAGTTTTTTATACTTATGAGCATATAACTGGCATTATCCAGCAAGACACAATAATACAATGAAAGCAGCTGCTTTCTGCAGCATCTCCCGCAACCTAATTCATTAGCTGACCGTGTACTTTGAAAACAAGAAATAGAAATTACAGAAGCATAAGGTACCATAAAAGAGCTTAATACAGCAAAAGAAATGTAACTTATATTCATTTCCCACCATAAATCTATGAAGGCAGCTGTAGACCAAGCTTGCCCAAGGCATGCAGCTAAAAAATGCTAAAAAAAAATCCAAGATATCCTGAAAATGTTGCTATGGTAACAACTTCTCCTCAGGAAAATGTTAATAAAAACATAAAGCTATCTAAGATACAACTTGGAAATTACCCTAGCTGAATTTAATGTCTCCCAAATATTTTTGTTTTACTCACTTGCTACTTATAACTATTTTATTTTACTCCATGCATGGTATATTAATTCCTCCTAATACAATAAAATTAAATGTTTGCTTTCCATCTCTTCCATATTAAAGAATCACTACTTGTTAAATTATGCAACCTAAACAATGCAAGTAGGTGGTTGTCACACTTCCAGTAGCTTTTATCTGGCTAGCAACATCAATTTTCAAAACCTCATTTTGTTTGTGCTTTATTTATGATTCAAGACCTCATTAAAATTACTAAAAGTCCCTTCCTAGAACCACTACAGAAATAGTACTTTTGATACTATCAATAAACAGCAGCTTAAAGAAAAATATAAAAGTAATAAAAGAGAAAATATTAGTTTAAGCAATTCTTACTCTTTGTTGTCCTCCATACCAATCATCTTCATCAAACCAGTGGGAAATATAAGTCATCCAAGCCATGACAGAAGGCACAGTTGAAATAAAAAATACAGAACCTGAAAACATTCAATTACAATGACTCCTGTGAAAAAATTTACTCAACACTACAACAAGCTACTCAGAGAACAGATCTGAAGTCTGTGGTATGATTTGAGATTAATAAACTTTAAATTCGTAAATATATGACCTGAAATACTTTTAACAGCAATTTAAATATTCTACCAATTGGATTTTCTAATGGAAAACAGAAATCAATACTAAAAAAAGTACTAGATTATATATCCCAGTATTTAAAACTAAAGCAGGCTAGTGCTTCAAGACTGATTTTGCTGTGTTTCTGAGCTCTGAAAATCTGGTGCTGTTTGAGTCATTCTTATCTGTCACCTAAAAAATTACAATCCTTTTTCCTAAATGTACTGTCTGTACGAAATGCAGTTCAGTGCAAAAAACCTCATATTGAAATGTAAAATATGTTCAGAATCACGGGGAATAATATGTTTTGGTTATGTAGGGAGTGGTTTCAATTGGCACAGTAGGAGGGGCCAAAATTATCACAAATGCCAGGCATTGGTTTAAGATTTTTTTTTAAGACGGAAAAAAAGGAAAAATAAATCTGCAACTCCATTGTTCATAGCCAGCAGAGCCTGAAGGGCTCAGCTGCAGCCACCAGCGCTGGCTGAAAAATGTAAAAAGGCTAATTTAACTAATTCATCAGAATGGATCTGCTCCTTTTCTCCTCCTCAAAAGAGTTTCACATATCTGACAGCATTTATTCCTTCGTATCTAGCTAGTATCCTTTTTCTGGTATGCTTCCAAGTTTCACATTAGATTTCACAGTGCATTATGTCAATGAAAATGAAAGGTAAAAAGAGGAATAAAAGCTGTACTATCATATTTCAGTATTGCAGCAACATACTTCATCAGCTGTGCTGTTTAGGAGACATTATCATACAAATCCCCCTGACTGCATGGTTACAGCAACTATCAAATCCTCAACAGAGATTGGGCAGACCTAACCTCAGTTTCTTCAGAAGCCTAGAATCCAGACAACCTCTGCCTTTCTATACTGACTTAACAAGATGTTCCCCACAGTTTGTAATTTAATAAATTTAAAAACTAAACAGTGAAGTCCATTGTTTAAACAAGAAATAAACAAAGCAAAGTAGGAAAAGAACAGCTGGAAGTACCAGCTACTAACTGGTCAACATTACTTATCATTTCCACAGAGCAATTCTGTGTCATTACAAGCACTACCCTAGAACATGTACTTTCTGTATAGGCAAGCTACATTCTCTAGGCAGATAAAAGAAAAGTGGCAATACTTTCGGTTTCCAACCTCTTGCTCAGAAATTCTGACATCCAAGGGGAAGAAAACCAAACCAAAATTACAAACCACACATGCGAAACAGTAAATATTTAAATCAAGACACCTAGCAAAGGAAGTAGCATCCAAGATAATCAGATTCTTATAGTTATACAGTCCTCCTTGAAAATGGATACAGACAAAAGAATATACAGAAAAACTTCCTACAATACTGCTAAAATTTTTCAAATTGCTTGCCCTTTGAGATTTCAGCTCAAACATTAACTATGCAAAGTGCACAGAATTGCATGGTCTCATAAACTGTATGAGAAACATATGACTAATTCAGTCACCTCTAATCGTAGTGCTGAGAAAGTCCCCAACCATAACCATGGTCTATGAGCAAACAATAAATTTCTTACTGATATAACACTCCTATGAACAAAAATTTTACAAACTGTTAAACAAAACATATCCACATTATTAGTGCTTATTACACATGAAAATCATGGTTAATAAATTAATATCTGCCCATTAAGGAAAATCTTTGCTTTAAGGGTGTTCTGTCTTTTATTATAAGGCACATAGAATCTTGATCTTGATCAAAGAATTACAAGTAGTTCAATAGTAACAAACTTGTTTCTCTTTTATGCCTGTTCCACCATCTCTGTGAACTGAGTTTTCTAGCCTCAATACCAAACTGTCAGAACAACGAGTCACTTAAGACAGACAAACACTGTGATTCTCATTTAGTTTCAGTATCATCAGGGAAGCATAGGCTAAATGGATATGGATACTGTATTATCCTTTCAATAAACTGGTAATATCTTCAGCTCAAAAGTACAGATGCAATTTAAATCACAGGATAGCAGATGGGAACTTAAACTGCTTAAAAAGATCTGTTAAAACTACCTGAAATAAATTAAGAAGTTTTGTGTTAAATTATAGATGAAAAATAAAGACAAGAAAGACTGCAAATGCATCATGAGTCCATTACATTTTTTTGCCAATTTCATCATTCATCCCCAAGTTCTGCAAAAACTATTATACTATAGTGTGCTGGCTTTGGCTAAGGTAGAGTTAAATTTCTTCCCAATGGCTAGTATGGGGATGTGTTTTGGGTTTGTCCTAAACAGAACTGACAACACAGAGATTATAATTAATGTAGATTACACAGAGTCAAGGCATTTTCTTGGTATGGGAAGCTGTAAGGAGATTCAGCCAGGACAGGGGACCCCAACTGACTAAAGGGATATTCCAGACCACACTACATCATGCTCAGTACATAAAGCTGGGGGAAGAAAGGGGTGGGGGGGAGGAATGGCATTCAGAGTGACAGTGTTTATCTTCCCAAGCAACCACTGATGGAGCTCTGCTCTCCTGGACATGGCTGAACACGTACCTGTCCATGGGAAGCAGTGAAAGAATTCCTTGTTTAGCTTTGCTTGTGTGCATGGCTTTTGATTTCCCTATTAAACTGTCTTTATCTCAACCCATGAGTTCTCTGGCTTTTACCCTGCAGATTCTCTCCCCTATCCTGCTGGTGGGGGAGAGAGTGGCTGCAGGAGGCTTGGCTGCTGGCTGTGGTTAAACCACAACATACAGGTATAACCAAGTGTATGTGTAGGACGAATTAAACTATGTGTACTAAATATTGTAATAAAAATACGAAAAATCTCAAAGCATTCCATCCCTTAAATTACTGTAATTAATGTTAATATTATTAAATGTTTTGTAAGTAACTTAATATGTTCTTGACCTAAAGTCCAGTTGGTACCTTCAGTTAAGTGTTCTTTGATCTCAATTTAAGAACAACAAAATGTACTATAATAGGTCAGACCAAAAGAGACCTCTTCAAGGCATAAACAGTCTTACAATGTATTGTCCAATAAATTTATTTACAATATTCTAGAAGGAATAAAAAAAGACAACATCTTATTCATTTGTTGCAGAAACAATTGTTTAATTCTTGAGCTGACACAAGAAAATTGCACGAAACTGCGTCAGGGGACATTCAGTTAGATGCTATGAAAAGGTCCTTCACCGAGAGGGTGGTCAGTCTTGGGACAGATTCCCCCGGAAGATTTCAGGTCACAAAACCTTTCAGATTTCACTGAGCATCCGGACAATGCTCTTAGTCATGTGGTTTAGCAAGGAGCAGGAAGTTGGACTTGGTCCTTACAGATCCCTTCAAACTTGAAATATGCTATGATTCTATGATCAAACTTGGGCTGCAGACATTTCACAGTCCTCCCTTTGGTAGATACTCTCATTTTAGCTCATTTCAGATTGACTACGCATAAATACAAAAAACCTAAAACAGTCAGAAGGAAAAAATGGAAGGTATGTTGAAAATTATGATGCTTTATGGTATGAATATCACAATGTGTCATTAAAGCTCAGTTCTACAATGGTCAAGAATTACAAAAAAAACCAAATACAACCAAACACCCACCTCCCTTTCCCCTCCCCCCCCCCCAAAAAAAAAAAAAAAAAAAATTAAAAAAAAACCAAAGTAGTGGTTATGAAAGTTAATCTTCTGGACACTCCAGTGCATCTACCTGTTTATTATGAGAGCAAGCTCCTATTTTGCTCTCTACAAAAGATATGACCTCAAGAATCTGGAATGATATGCTGGAAAGTATACTGGTCTCAATCGCTACACACTAAAAAACTGTACCTAAATATAACATATAGTTTACCTAGAAAAGAGAGAATAAAAGATTACATCTGAAAATATTGTTCTATATTGCATTGGAATGAACAACTGATGCTGCCTTCCCATGTTATCTGGCAATATCAGAAGTCAGCAATGCAGTTCAGTTATGAATAAAGATTTTCAAGAAAGGATGAGAGGTAAGAAACCTCTATTTTGATTTTTCACTTTTACCACCAAATTTGCTGTTAATGAATAATTTCAAGTTGATATACTGTGACAAGTTAACCATGCATTTTTATTCCAAATACATCTTTAACCACTGTTTCTGGTTCTGCTTAACCATTACATACAGAAATATTTAGACATTTGTCTGTATAACTTCTACAAAAAGTCATGTTTGATATATTTTTGCCATAAATCAGTAGCATTATGTATGTTTCAAAATTAAGAATTATTTTCAATTAATTCAGATTTATCTCAGAAATTCTTTTTTTTGCTGTACCAAATTTTATGAGAAAATTCCCTGCCAATCCATGTAAACATAATTTCCTAATATGTCCTATCATAGCTCTAAAAATTATCTGCCTTAACTACTAAATTACTAAAAATTAACATGCTGTGCACCTTTGAATTTTGAAGACACAAAATTCATTATTGGAATGTCTTCCTAACAAAAATGCACAACAAATAACCCAAGTACAAAATACTTAAAAATTTCCTTAAATTAAAAAAGTACAGAAATTCATTATTTTCATAATTTATATGCCATTATGCAAATTCATTACTTCAATATCAATAGTAAAGAAGTCAATTAAATAAAGTTTTATTTATTAACTAGTACTTTAAGAATCTTTACACTGAGAATACAAAGCATGGTATGATGCCAAATATCCCAAAATAAATCCTAAAATACAATGTTTAGAGCAAAGCTATGCAAGAACCAATCATATGATAATGACACAGCAAACCTATACCTCAGTGATCTTATGTCATATGAAATCAGTTAAGAATTAGATTTCCCTAGACTTCTCCTACTCCTACCAAGCTACTAATGCCACAAGCACAGCAGGGCTCTAAATAGCTGTCCTTTCTTATTTTTTCCCTTACTTGCTGTTTCCCAACAAGGATTTATCAGGACAAGATGACATACAGGACAACCAGGCCACCTCACAGTGATTAGAATAAGCTGTTAGTGACAGATGTGCAATACTATCATCACCACCAGATCTACACTGGGCTGACACTTTCACACAACCTTCTCATAAGCTACTTTTAAGACTGAGCTTTATCAGTTTATGGAGATTAAGCTTTAGCTACCAACAATAGCAGCGGATTGGTCTTGATCACGTATCTTCTTAAGGATGTTCCATAACTGGATTTTAAAAATAAAGTCAATGAACCTCTATTTATTTTCCTAAGAAAATAAATTAACACCTCTTCAGAAAAAGATTTAAGTTTACATATGCATAGTATCACTTTTACTATGGCTTAGCAGATGCCATTCTAATTCTGTGAAGAATAAATATAACACTTAGGAAATGGCAAAGTTCAATATCGCCAGTTGTGTCCTTGGTGAAAAAAGACAAAAAGGGCACACAGTGTATTTACAGAGAAAAATTATAATCTCATTCATAAAACGATGTCTATATTGAAATATTTTTCTCAGTTTCATAATCAATACTTGTATAAAATTTGAATGTAGTCAACACTAAAGTGCCCCAGTTATGGTTTAACCTGGAAGTAGCTAACTCCACATGGTCACTTGTAGATTTTTTTGGTATGTCAGCAGCAAACAGTTCATATGCCAAGAAACATTGCACATACTTTTTTGTATCGTGAGCACAGGATTTTATCTGTGTCTAGCTAAGTCATTCCATTCTAATGGATGGAATTCTATCCATCATGTTCTTCTAATAGATTCTATTGAATTTGGATTATAATAGAGGAAATCCCTGTCTTGAATTATAATGAACACATTATAAAATAAATATTTTAATTATATCAACTTTTTATACTATAGTTTGCTGATTTGGATGTCAAGGTAAATATAAATTAAATTTATTAATTTTCCAAATTTAAACAAGTAGTTAAAGCTGGATGTGGGCAAGAAAGAGTTGATTTTATTAGGAAAACAGATCAACTCTTGGAAAGTTTATCTCCAATATAATGTTCTAAAAGATGCAATTTTCTGCCCTAGGAATTTTTACAGAGCAGTCAGTTTAACAGGTGTGTTCAGATGCTCCAGGGCTACTTGTGCCCAAATAACCATAAAGGCAAAAGAACCCTCAAAAACTAAACAATACAACCAACCCCAAAATAAGAAACTCTTTAACTGTAAAAAGATTGTCCCTGATTCTCTGGGAAACCTGAATGGGGATACAACTATATACCTCTTCACAGCCTGCAGTTGGGTATAAAAGACGTGCTGTAGGTTAGCAACAAATGATTACAGAGATCTTCTCAACACTAACACCACACTTGACAGAGGAAGTCTCAATCTTTTTTTCCTGAAATTTAAACCAATGAATGAAATTGATCTCTGGGATCTGACATATTCTATTTCATTCCATCATTATCAGTCCTTCATCACAGGTATTTTCAGACAATAGGTAACAACTTGCAAAGAAAGTTAAGAGAATGAAATAGTGGCAGTACTTTGTTCTCTTAGACCTTGATATATGGATATATGAAAATTTAATATAATCAACTCTAACATAAAACCTCCAAATGATTCTTTAGCCCGATTGAAAAAGAGAATACAGAAGGTTAAAATCAAAGAGATTAGGTTTCAGACTGTCAACAAATTAGGCCATTTATGTCTATTAAGAAAGAGGTTACAGAGGTAAACCTAATGGTAAATGTTAACAAATATACCTAAGACAGAAAAAAACCTAGATCTTTAAACATATAAGTCAAAGGGATGAGATAAATGCTATATGTTGCCCCGTCCTCCCCCTCAAGATGCAAATAGAGGTGGTGGGTTTTAGAGACCGTGAAACTGAGTACATACTACACAACTATAGTACATCAAGTAGAATGGAATCAGTCAAATGAGAGAAAGAGGAAAAAAACCCTTACAAAATTAGTCAAACATTGGATAATAATAAACCATAGGAAAAGTATGAGCCACCAACAGGACATAGCCAGAAGATATGTACAACATGTTAGGAAAGATATCGTCAACACAGAAGGAGGCCTAACATCGTCATACTGGTCATTCATGCATTATGTTTGGTTAGCACATTCAAGAGAGATGGATTTAAACATTTAAATACAGGGGTTTAAAAAATAATGAAACAAGGAGGTAATTATCAGAAAACAGAAGTGTTATTTGAATCAAGATATTATACACTCTAAGTAGCTGCGTTCAAATTGGTTACATGGGCTAGAAGGTAGGTTAAAGGTTCCTGAACCTGAAGCAAAATTAGACAGCAGAAGCATTAAGAAAAAAAACTTCATTAAGTAGGGGAAAGGCAGTATTAACCTCACCTATATAAGACCTGTAATATACAACCCAAAAAAAAAGACCGCATCAATCCTTTTCCACTGCAACAACTGGTTCAGAGAACCTCTACCTTCACTAAATAGGAAATCAGATACTGGACAACAAATAAAAAGATTTATCACTGATGAAGATCTTAAAAAGCACTATTTATCAGCTTGTTTGCTTACACACAGTTTCCCACACACAATAAGACAAAGTAGCCCAAGTGAAAAAATGGAAGGAGGAGACTTAGCAGAGATAACAGTGCAGTCAGGGTCATCAGCATCAATTAAAACGTCAACAAAGAAAGAACTGGAAGAGGCAGGTTCCTACACTTGAGACTGCCTTGAGAACTAATATATGATATTGTCAACATATAAAAAAAAGTTCGCTAAATTCCACAGGCCTTTACTGATAACCAAATAAATCCCACACATGCCAGCAAAACCTAGTTCTCCAACCACTACTAGAACAGGATAAGGAATAAACTGCCCCGATGGATTCAGGCAACACGTGCTTATAGGATGCAAGTGGAGAAAAGATTACGATAAAAGATTCTTTCTCCAGTACCCATAGTCCAGCTCAGCTGCTACCAGAAGTAATGGTTAGCCTGAGTGATATGATGCCACTGAATTGCCTATACCCTGGAGGGGAATTCACAGCTCTGGTAGCCACTTTGTATAATTCAAACGTTATATTGATATTTACTTCTCTTCTGTGCTGCATATGTTTTGCTTTATAGAACAAATTATGTCAGTTACACAGCATCACCACCAGGACCTGCTGAAGTAACTCTTAATGGCCAAATCAACTTTAATTCACAGAGTGCAGGAAGAGGAAATACTGCTTTCCCTAAATTATCATCTCCCACTACCACTGCTAGAAATAAAATACTGAATTAAATGCACCATTAGGACCTTCTTATGTTGTTTTTGTTATGTGGGAATTTTCCTCATAGCAGATGACCAAATGACAAGTTTATTGCTGTGTTATGGGTCCTTCAAATAGTCAGAGCTACTAAGAGTCCAAGATTTGCCATAATAGAACATACAAAGTATTGAAACTGAGGAAGAAGACTGTAGATATCTTTTCAGGGAGAATAATTAATAAGTGAACAAAAAATCAGTAAGTAAAACAATGGTCCTATGATATTTTAAAATTTTTGCATTATCTGCATTCTTCCATGCATACTCCATATTACCTTTGCAAGTTCTCTATACCACCACGTCTCCATATGGGTTACAATAATTTGCCAAAGAAGAATACAGTCTTAACTAAAGGTTTTGAACAGTTTTGATATGTGAAACATATATAACAATAACACAAAGTTATCTAGACTGATTTGTGCAAGGCGCTTATTCTCTAACAGAAACCTTAAAATGTATCAGTAACTTATACAGTTGTACCTGTAGTTAGGAAAGAAATGTCATAACATAAGACTATTTTCCCTATTTTAGGACTATAAAAAAATTAGAAAGTGCAAAGATTAGAATTTTGAACTTATTTTAAAACAGTGGGAAATATGCCTTTCCAGAAATAACTTAAAGCATATTAACTCTGTAGTAAAGTTTGAAGAACACCTTACTGTTCACCATACATGTTTATTACCAGAATTCTTCCCCCATTATACTCTTATGAATAGCAGATAGCTGAATAATGTCATGGCAAAATTTTTAAAAAAGGTACAAAACCAGAAGGCTCTACACTCCTATAAAAACCCTCTAGAATTAGTTAGAAAGAGACATAATGAATTTCCTCGCCCATTAAGTTTATGAAAGACTAAGTGCATGGCAATCAGAAAGCAAGACTCTTGAAGCAACAGGAATTAGGGCTCAAAAAAGGCATTTCCAAGAATTTATTTTCTATATCACGCCATGGTTAAGCCCATTATTAAGAACAGTGTGGTCTTTATCGATTCTAAAATCCAAGATTATGTTCTTCACTGCAGCATTAGAAGTAATTAAAGATCATGCTCAGATTTTGATTTCATACCTGCGATCATCAAGCTTTCCAAAACAGTTTCTCAAATTGTTGCATGAGGTCTATGTAAAGCAATATCACTTAAGATATCAGAGGAATTTACTGAAGAGAAAAAAAACCCGTTAAACTTATTTCTTCATTTGCAGAGTCTGCTGTCTTAAATTCACTTTCACAATCTTTGGTTACTTCGCTTGTAGTTTGCTTTTGTACTTGAATGGTTTTCTTAACTCTCTAAGCTCGATTTTGCTTCCCCCTCCCACACTCATCCCAGCTGGGAAAAGCATTTATAGTATAAACAAGCCCAAAGCTCTCCCTCCCTATGGAGTGCAAGCGTTTGCCACGCAGCTTGCCTCTTTTAGAGATTGCTGCCTCCGCCTTTACTCGATCTTAAGTTCGTGTTTCCGCACAAGCACGTTTGCAGAGAGATACACACACAGTAGGACAGTCCCCAAAACAGTGCGACATCCCGACAATACCGTCAGACTGCTCCTGGATGCTTGAGACACCGCCCGCAGCCCCGAGAGCTCCCCGGGGCCGCTCTGTCTCTAGAGCGCAGGTGGGCTAAGGGCGGCGCGGCCCGGCCGAGCTCCGCACAACCTGCGCCCGCCGCGGGCTGACCCTCCCGGGCCGCACCGCACCGTACCGCGGAGCGAGAAACGCCGCGCCGCGCCGCATGGCACCGCACCTCACCTGCCCTGCCCGGCCGCCGAGCTCCCGCTCGCTCCGCGGGGGCGGCCGCCGCCNCAACCCGCGCGCCCGCCCCCGCCGCGTTACCGAGCAACGCGCCGGCCGCACGCGCGGCCCCGCCCCGGCTGCTCGGAGCGGGGTGCCCGGGCCGTGTGGGGTCAGCCGGCCTGCCCGCGCTCCACAGACGCCTGTGTCCGGCGCCGGGCGGTGCGGCTCGGCCATTAGCAATTACAGCGGTAGCGCTGGCCTCGAAGGTCTCTTCCAGCCTAAGTGATGCCCTGATTGTGTGACTGTTCCATGCGAGTTCCGACCGGGGCGGCGGCCGGGGAGGGGAGGTTTCAGAGTTCGCAAGGCGCATTGCCCGTTACCGTGAGGGCACCAGAAACCAGCACCAGGCGGGAAGGGCGGAATTTGCGCACCCCGAGGATCTCCGGGAGGTGCTGGTCCGCCCCCGGACGTCCCCGTTGTCAAGCCAAGCACTGTAAGGTGACATGAATATTGACTCATTCAGCTGTAGCTGCACCTCGTTCGCAGAGACCGTGGCTCCATGCTGAGGGGCTGAAAGGAACTGCAGACTAACGCACTAATCACATCAAACAGGGATCGCAAAACGCATTCCAGCAGATCCTAGTCTACCTGGGATTATCAGGTCCATGCGTGGGTTTATGATTCACAGACGTTTATTAGGCAACATCCACTTGTTTTTCTCTTAAACTTTTCCCCTTCTTCAGCTGTTTGTGCAGCTGGGTGGTGGCTTGCAGTGTGGAACTTTTTAAATGAAAATTATTTTTTCTTGAATTGTATTTCAGACAGAAGAATTTCCTGGTCCAGCTCAGTTTATCACTATTGCTGTGTTTGTGTCAATGGTGGTGCAAACAGTGGGAAGGTAGCCCATGGACTGTGAAATTACAGTCCCAAAGATAGTTTTTGATTTCTTTCCTTAAAGCTAACACAATCCACTGTATCTGATATGTATGCATGCTCAAATAAGAAAAAAAATGTCTCTTTACCCTATTCTCTGCAAAAAAGCAATGTGTTTCTTGGGAAGATCTGTTGTACCATGTAATTCCTGACAGATTCTTCTTTAGCAGGGGGAATTCAGATGAGGTGGAAAAGGAATCAATTTGTATATGATTTACTGGGCAGAAAATTTACAACATAAATCACCTGCCAGTGAAACTTTAATTTGCTTCCTTCCTTAAAAAAACTATGCTATGTTTTAACCTAAATGATCTTGAAGGTCATAGCAATCGTACTCGGTCACAGTCCCAAGTACTGTCTATATTCGATATCCATCAACAGTCAATACAAGACTTAGGTGTGGACTGAGTATGGAACAAAAGTCCCTAAAGTATTATACGTCAAGAAAAGCTTATAGCAGAGGTAGATGCAAAAAATATAAGGAAAAGAAATTAATTCTTTCCCTTTTGATACTGTATTTTTTAGCAATTATAAATGACGAGGTTCTTATACTAAATGATGCACTCAGGTCATGGCTATGTATCCCCTATATTTATGCACCATCCTAGACTTTTGATCCTAAAACATTCCACAACACTCAACACTATTTTTAAAATCAGTACTTGCATTTGTTATGTTTTAAACATCCCTCTGGAAATCTATGTGCTTCCTTTTTAATGATAGATAGCAAATAATTTTCTGTTCAGTTTCTGTCTGTTCATGCTTTCCTAGCTCTTTTCAGCCAACCCTTCCACCAGTTGAAGAGATCTAGCCTATTTTGACTCTTAGATAAGATCTAACTGATAAACGCAAATTACCACACTTGTTGCCCTTATCTTTTCTGGCCAAACTTAAGTCTTTTGGCCTAGGGTGACTGAAACTGCTTAGAGGCTATTCCTGGAAAAGTGTCAGGCTGTGGGCCAAAGGACCTGTTCATAGGATCATAATATAGTAAAAGAGGATGATACAGATTACAAGGACCTTCTGAGACAGTCTAGTCAAACCTCCTGTTCAAAGCAGGGTGAGCTGTGAGGTCATGAGATCTCTCATGGTTTTATCTTGGCAGTTCTCCACTGAATTTACTCCATTTTGTTGATGCCTTTCTTGTGTTGGGGGCCCAAAACTGGAAGTGTTATGACAGATGTGGCCTAAGAAGTGCTTAGTAGAGAGAAAAAATATTTAATATGTAAAACAGAAAACAGTTTTAATACTTTTTCTTTTACATGCTAAGGATAGAGACCATTTCTTTATATAAATCTAATCACATTTGAGTGCAGAAAGTAATTTTCTCTGGATTCTGAGTTTATATTTAGCATTGCATTCTCTGTTATGTTGTGTTTTATTTTAGTTACTCAGAAAAGAAATAGAATATTTACTATTAGAAGTCTTGATTAACCTAGGCATATCTAGTAACTCCTTTATGCAAGGTATACGTCCAGTTCTGCCACACTACTAACAACAAATCCTACTTTTTCTAGCTTCTCTGTGACAAGGTGAAATGCAGTAGCTTATTGTCATCCATGTCCACCATACTCAGTTTTATCTACAGCATTAATTACAGTTACTAGAGGCCTAAGTTTTTACAGAATTTTTACTTATTCTTTCTCCGTCACTGAAAACTAAGTGGAAGTTTATTCAGGTAGTTGTTTCTTATTTTTACCAGAGCTCTGTATTTTCTCCTGGACTCATGTTATTAAAGGAGGATACATTTATCCAAATTATGAATAATACAACTAAACTAGTAGAAATTTAAATTGAAAATGAAGTTTCAATTTCCATCACACATAGAATCAATGAGTACTTTGAATTTTGGTAATTTTCATTTTATTCCTATGGTATGACTGACCTCTGGTGGGAATCAGTAAATATTATTTTAATTTTTCACATAGAATTTTTTTTTCTACAAGTGATCCTATTAATTTGCTGCCTGGCAGGGATCATATGCCTTCCTACCTCATGTTAATTGAGGTAGAAATTATATCTAGCAAATTATTTTATAGGGGACTCAGGCTGGTGATTGTCTTCCTTCATTTTTTCCAAGAAGTCCTTAGTGAAAGGTGTCAAAATGAGAAAATTGAAAGAAGCTTAATTCATTGTGTTCATGCAGTTGTTTTATTAGGTGCATACCGTCTCTGCTGTGACTAAATACAGTAACATTTCATAAACTATTTTAAGTGGAGGAACTGCCACCTTGGCAGTGCCATTGCTGTTGGTAGTTACAGCATCAGGATTCACTTTAGGAAGTGAAATGCAATGAGTCCAACATTTGCAAATGAGATCTGGCCAAATCAGAAAGTCCCTTGCCTGTAGTGACTTGCACAATGTAGACTTTGAACAGCTTCTGCAGGCCATGAGGAAGAATAAGCTGACAGACTCTTCTGGGCTCATGATTACTGGTAGTTTTCAAAAAGCTTTCCAAAAGTAACCAAGGATAATCACTATTCTGAACAGGCTGGCAGACAGGCTCTGGTTACCAAATCTAGCACTTGGGTGAGATTTGCTTTGAAGTGCTGGACCATTAGGTCATTACTGTTTTTTTCTCACAGGAGTCCCAAAGAATCTTCCACAGTCTCGTGCTGTGGAAGTGCTCAGTAGCTCAGTGCTCTAGAGACTAGGAGTTTAGGGTAAAATAAGTTGTTTCTTCTAATCTATTAAATGTATCGCTTAGATCATTACTGTCTATAATGGGAATTTTAAACATCTACATTTAAACCATCTCCAGAGTTTTAGTGGCAACAGATTTTTAGGCTGGGTAACACCACCATCCTGGAGTGATACTTACCATAAGACCCTTGCATATTGCAGAGCTACTGGCTCAGATAACATTGGACCCGAGAGCTGTGCTGTGCTGCACAGCCCTCCAGGCTCTCAAGCATGTGGCTGTAGGACACTATCAGCCAGCTCATTGTGACAGAGAAGTCTGCAAGGCTGCTCCCACTTGGCACCTGGTGGCTTTGCCACTATCTGAAAGTGCAGTAGGAAGTTTTCCTGTGGATATCTTCCCTATTCAGGGGTAGAAATGATTAATATAGTTATGCATATGTAAAAAAATCCTACAGTAGCTCAAATGACACCCATGGGGTAACCTTTTCTACAGGTAGGGTCTGCATGGTGTGCTGAACACTGACCTGTTCAGTGCTGCAAAACTTGGAGCTCTCAGCATCTAAAGGAAGGTAAGATTACTTGCACTGTTCTCTATTTCTTTAATTTTTCTAGCTATAATAAAGAGCATTTAAACTTATACTTTACAGAGTTCAAGTGTCTTTCTGGGAGCATAATGGACCTGTATCTTGTTATGCAAAACACCTCCTTTTCTTTGATTTGTTCTTTTTTGGATTGTTTTTTTTTTCTTCAGAAATGCTGGTGGGATTTCTAGTCTACATTGAAGTGAAAAAAAAGTAACCCTAGAGGAAAATATTTTAGAATCAAAAAAGTGTTGAGGCTTCTCTAGTTCCCTTCTTCAGATTTGGTACGGCTCCAAATGGACTGGCAGAACTCCGTCGAGGTAAAAAAGGCAAGGAGCTGGTAAATGTAATTATATGTAACATCTTTTTTTATAGACCAGAACAGATAAACTTGATGCACTGGAGTAGAGGTTCCTTGAGAACTTTATGCTCTTATGATGGCAGCTGTGGGGGGTCTGTTAGTCTGACCCGGGATGCTGTGACTTTCCTAGAGGGCGGTCCCACAAGAGACAGCTTTCTAGGAGCCTCCGGCAATCCTCTGGCCGCTGGGAAACCTCAGCAAGGGGACAGCAGCAATCGATCAGCTCTTAGCAGTGATTTCAGCTTTCTGCCTTGCAGGGTAACCCCAGGCTGACTCAGGGACAGGGAGACAGGAGCGTCGTGGGGCAGTTCCACAGAGGCAGCTTTATTGTCCAGCACTCTGTGAAGGGAAGGCCAGGGACGAGAGCTCCCTTCCAAACTGGGCAGAAGCTGGGGTTTCTATGGGGAAAGCGAGGGTGGTACCAAACGGGGAAGATCAATGGGTTACAACAAATCTGCATGGGCACCAAAGCATGGTGGGATCTCACCATGACCAGGGAGGGCTGCTCTGTTCAAGAGGATGGTTGAGATAAGCTTATCAAGACCCATTCAAGGCACATCGCTCTAAGGGAGAGGCCTGGTAAGCTTATCTGCGTCCATACTCTTACACATCTGTATAGGAACAAGCTCTAACAAACAGTACATACAAGTCTTTTTGTTAAAGGCAGTACCCATTAATATCACAATGTGTGCTCAATAGTAACTTGCAGCAGTAACTCATGTCAATGTATGGATATCTACAACCAAGATCTATGATTAAACCATTGAGATTCTACTTGAAATCATTATTTCCTTGTTGCAATGTCTTCTCTAATGGCCCACTATAGCATTTTCATAGAATAACAGAATCATCAGGGTTGGAAGAGACCTTCAAGATCATAAAGCCTAACCATCAATTTTGCATTAAATATCAAATGCATAAACCTAAGACGATAAACCCAAGAATTAACTTTTTAACTCTGCTGGATATTATAAGATGTGCTCAGTGGACTAATTGATGTAAAAGTAGTGTTTGTACTTGATTGCTTCCTTCTTCTCTTGCATAGCCTTCTTCAGAGATAAGGAAGAAAGGGAGAGAGAAGAAGGATGGGTACAAATTGTTATATCATTCAACCCCACTAACAACACCTCTTATTTCACAGGTAGCAATCATATTTTTTCTCAAATACTTTTTTTCATGCACTTCTAATTAAACTTTCTCATCTCACATTTAGCATTAAATTAAATCCTGTGAACTAGGTTCCTTTCTTTTTCTTCTGAATATCTTGACACTATTTTGAACTAATAGATTAGATATGAGAAGTTAGTTGTTATGAATTGCTTATGTTTTATAGCAACTAGGCACTCAATTTTTTCAGTTCTGGATAACTGTAAAAGCTGGAGTAATATCAGCTGTAAAAGCTGGGGTATACCTTTTTAATGATGGACAATTTTACTCATTATTAGTAATTCTTTGCTGTAGAAAGGAAGAAACTGTTCAACTGTTTCAATAGCAACAATAGTTCAAAAGCAAAAATAGATGCCAGCTGTACAACTACTAGTCTATGTTTAAAATTTATTGTTACTCATGCTGTCAGCTCTTAACAGTTCTAATGAACTTTGATATTGCAGCACTGCTAAGGCCCAAATCTGCCAGCAGTTTAACCAGATCTATTATCAGACACAAAGACTGAAATCTCCCCTTTGGCTAGGAAAGTCTGTCATGCTCAAATGGCAGTGGCTGGATCCAGATTAGGTGGGATTAGGGGATTTCAAATACAGTGCTGTGTCCAGTGCCAGCAGGTGTGTTGCCATGGGGTGTGCCATGGAACAGGGGTATGAGGTGGAGCTCTGTGCTGTGGTCAGCGGCCATGCAATGATGGTAGGATGACACTAAAGAGCACGTGGCATGTGTGGGCCAGACTACTTCAGGAGATGGAGACTGGAAATTGGCTGGAGTGAAGGTTTTCTGTTTTTGCTGAAACTTCAGTTTTGTGGTAGTCCTGTTCACTGTCAGTCCATTAAATTGTATAACTACATTCTGATCTTTTCTCTCATCAGTTTGTGAAATGATTTATTTAGTGTTCTTACCTTATCCCCCACTTCTGTCCAGCCTCCTCCTTACTTCTTTTAGTCCCTTGTCTACACCTTTTATCCTTGAGAAGCCTTTCAGTGACCAGGTTCATAGTTAATTTTCTCTAGCCCTCTTCTTACTGTGCTTTTCAGAGTGTTTAAATCTACCTCAATGTAGCCTCTCCTTAGCAGGAGTTCTCTCTGCTTTTCTTTCACCTTTTTCTACTGTTATCCCTTGATTATAAGTAAAATCTGACAGCTTAAATAAAGGATGGTAATATAGTCATTACACAAGAAAATTATGTCAGGCTGTGACAGTTCTGCTGAAGAATTAAAAAGTCAGAGTTCACACACTCTTTTTTCTGTAGAAAGACATTATGAGCATTGATCCTTCATATTCAAAAAAATGGAAGATTAAAGACCAATTCTACTTAATTTTCTTTTGATCTTTTTCCTTGCCTTTTCCTCCTGCTCCCTCTCTGATGCCATTCAAACTCTTCAGTTTTCATTGAATAAAGTTGGATATTATGTTTCTTGTCAAGTCCTTTCATGCAGATATAATTTCTTAATGCTTTCTTATTCATCTCTGGAGGCTAAAACAGTCATTTTCAAGAAAGCAACACAGTGGATGTAACTGGAACAGGACCAACAAGAGATCTTGTTGCTTTCAAATTTGGAGCATCATGGCATATACATAAAATAAGGGTAATACTGTAACTGCTTTTATGGAAGCAATGCATTTTAAAAGCTGCCTTTTAGAGAACATAATAGTAGTAAGATCCAAGAGGAATGAATCCTTGCATTATATAAAAAAAAAGTTTTGTCCCTGATTTTAGTAGGGGCAATATTGTGCTTTGACATATTTGATTACGTCTATGTGATAACAGAAAGATAACATCTGTTTTAAACAGACTTTCAACATGATGCAATTTACTGAAACATCAAACATAGTATTAGGAAAGTACAGCAGAACTACTATGGTAGATAAGTGCATTGTACCATTGTGACTTAAAAGATGTTGGGAAAAAATGTACATTTTTGAGTTCTTATTAATGAACTCTACTTTTCACAACTGCTACGCTGGCTCAGATTTATAATGATCGACCTGAATATCTCTGATTGTATCACTGTTTTGATCTGTCATGTAATTTTTTTATATTTAACTAGAGCAGAGCAATGAAAAGGCAAAATTTGTTCAGAACTTGTTTGACACAAGTTAGTTACTGCATATGTGTTAAATTTCCTGTCTTTTGGATGTTTTCAGTTGTGCAGAACCATATCCTACGTTGGTATTTGGCAGACGTAGAGGGATTGCTAACAGGTTGACTTTGAGCATTATACAGCTACATTAACTTCCTTTGTATAGTCATCATAAGTTCTTGGGGTTTTTAGGTGAGGTGCTAAACTACTGAAAAATATGATTCTAAATTTCTCAAGTAAAAGTCAAATGAGAAATACCCAAATTAATCATCGGTGTTAAAGATAATCTTTTACCTTCCTGCTAGATGTTACAAAAATCAAAACTTTTAAAAGCATAGGAAGCCAGTTTATTTATTTTATGGAAAGCTCTTGCAAGAGAAGAAAGGATATGTCTGCTTCTTGGCTTCTGTGGTTTTGCAGTGAAATGTTGCTGTCATCTGAAAGACTTTATTTAAACAGGGTAGCAAAAATCAAATGTTCATAAAATTTTTGTATCCTGTCTCTCCCTGATCATATCTAGAAACTCAGTCTTAGCCATTGGTACAAGTGAATATGACAGTTCTTGTGTTACTGGGGAGAGCCTGATTTTTAAAAGTGTTGTGTCTGAAATAATAATTAAAATTAATTGTGATCAGATCTTTATTATCTATTGGTTTTACTATTATGCCAAGACTCTTTCAGTCTGCACGGTTCTTAATTCATAAAATATTAGTTTTCATTTTACGCATTTTGAGCTGCTTATTTCTATTGCACTTTGCAATTTCAGCATCTGTATATATTTCACTTTTGAGCAATAATTTCTAATACTTATAGCTTCAAGTACAATTACATTGCTGGGAGGGATGACCAAATTAAAAAATATAAGATGAGTTGATCTTAATGACTTGTAAAACCACAAGTTAGAGGGATATGAATGTTTCAAAATGTACAGCTAGTTTCAACATAAAATGGGGCATGGAAGGGAAAGAATAGCAGTGGTTTGCTAATAACTTTCTCTCTTAACTGGAACAAGGAGAAATAATCTTTGTTCTTTTTGCTCCTAGAAAGATGTAGATGTGATTGTCCCAACTATAGGCCTGTGCATATTCACCCTGGACTAACCTCTTTTGGAAATAAATATAAGCAAAATGGATCATCTGTGCAATTGCTAAGTTACACTCAATCACTTAACAGTAAGTTTTAGAGGGATACATATTTCTTATCTTTGAAAAAGATCCCATTTAAAATAATGTAATAATTTATTAAAATTATCAGTATGCTAAAATTGCAGTTGCATCACTTGCTGGTTGTTGGAGACCAGCAAAGCCAAACAGCTTTTTTCCTGTTCTTCTGGGGACCAAATTTATCCCCAAAGCTCCACAAGAAGGCTTTGCCATCGAAATGAGCCCTTAGGAGAAACTGCCCCCACTTCTGAGTGATCAGCAAACACCAAAGAAATGAAAAGTTGAATGTTTGATGTGCTACAGAAAAATTAGGTTTGTAGTTTTAGGAATTGCCTCATATATTACTACGAGACTAAGAAAGAGATTTTAGGGTGTCAGTCCCTTGTCCTTCTCCTTCTTCTTCCCTTTTCTGTGACCTCAGTTCCTATCATGTAGTAATTGGTTAAGAGAATTTAGTTTAGAAGAGACCTGTTAATAATATTGATAGTTATTGGATTTAGAAACAAAATAATGTACGTAGAATCTTTCTATTTGATGATAAACCTTATATAAACTCCCTGCTCTAAGTGCCTGTGGCCGCTGGTAAATTTCAATTTTCAGAGCCAGCAGCTGACAATGTAGTTAAAAACCTTGGTAGCCTTAAGAATTTGTCTAGGGGCCAAAAAGCTGGTCTCCTTGATTTGTTCTTTGCCTTTCATGCTGTCTTCTGTCAAGGAGGTTAATAGAAGTGGTCCTGGCCAATCAATTCTCATCAGATGCCTTACCAACTTAATGTCTGATTTGTATAAAATGTAACTTTCTAATATTTTGCACAGAGAAAAGCAAGTGTTTTCATTGAAATGCATGGAATTGAACACCACAGCCCACTGTGGTGGTGCATCCTATCCCTCATCAGGCCTTCTCTGCCTTCTCAGACCTGTTCCATGATCTCAGTAATCCTCGTTATGCTGCAGCCTTTGCGCAAGGAGTTTGGCAGTGAAACATCCCTCGGCCATACCAGGACCTCTTCCATGGCTGAGGCAGGAGTGACATGGTCCATTACAGGGATACCTGTTGCATCACTAAGGAGGAGAACGAGAAATAATCAATCATCCCTTACAGCCCTGGAACAGGACTCACCTGGATCATAACCCAAGTGGAACGGTACCATTGTTACTGGACTTTTGAATAATTTCAGTAATTATCAACTTGGGTTATGGCCAGGATGGAAACTGTCTCATGACTAAAGGAGATCATCTTGCCACCCAATAAAGAGCAGTCCTAAGTGAGGCGCTTTGAGCTCTCCTGGACTGCAGTGAGCTGTGCCAACATCTTTCTCTGAGTGGGACACTTCTCAGAGCTTGAAAATTTTCTCAAAGCTTTGAAGACTGTCATCAGCTGGTGACAGAGTCTGGACCAATACCCCAAATTCTCAAGGCTCAGCCCTTGCCTGTTGACAAACACAAAGGCATTCAACATATTTCACTGACACTTGGGAATTTTTAAGAGGTACCTCTGTGCATATAAATCCATACTTCTTTGTGTCTATGTAAGTGCATATGTGAATTGATTAAATACCTTATAGATAATTGAGTTACTGTTGTGATTATAGTCAATACTATTGAATCACTGTATAAATTTTAAATTAATCACTTACTGAGTTCTGCTAAATCCTTCAGAATTAAACTCTGGTCCAGGTCTTAGGCTAACATTGGACCCAGCTGCACTTAGGCTCCATCAGGAGTTTAGAAAGCAAGGGGATCTTCTACTCCAAACCTTGGTACTCAGTGTGTGAATCTGCATTATCCTTTTGCCCCCTTATACTTTTACATCCCCATACTCTGTGGAAATCATTCTAAACTGATTCTAATTCATTTTTCCTTGTATGCTTCATCTACATAGTCAGTAATAGACTGAAGCTTGCCACCGAATTCTTTAAGGTCACACTTCCAAAAGATGTATATTAAGACCTACTTTTGCCAATAACTTTGCCAGTGATTCCTTAAGTGACCAAACTACTCACTTGTAACACCACTTAAAATAAACTAGTTTCCTATGGAAACATTATCGTATTTTTTCACCAGTGGAATTTGTTTTGTAAAATTTGGATAGCCTACTTAGAATGTTTAAAAAATAACACCTATTGCTGTCACTTTGTTAAAAAAATAGTTTTACACTAGCCAGTGTCATCTGTTTTCGTGCAGCTGATCAGTTTTTGGACTAGTACTTCTACTTAGTAATTTAACCTGCTAGTGCTAATTCTTCATATTATTTATCTTCCTAAATATGTTAATGCAAAAAAGGAAATTTGTTTACATAACCAATTAGAAAATATATGTGTGTCAGATGAAGAATTATAGTAGCTTTCTAGCCTACAGTATATAGATTTGAATTTCCCTGGTATGCTGTAAACAGATTGCTAATCCTTCCAACTGGCAGTGTAATAGCTCTAAAGATGTGTTTGATGTTGTGTGACTAGGTTTTGCTCAGATTACTGAAGTCTTTAAAAAACCATGGTGATCTCCCTATATTCTGAAATTTTTAAGCAAGAAAATGCATTTGTACAAATATAAGAAAAGAATCTAAAAGACAACATAGATTTTTTTTTTTTAAATCAAATACTGATGATTCATAAAACGTAGTGCAACATTGAAAAAGGGTCAAACCCCTATTTTTAGCCTGTCACACTTGTTAAATAATGGCAGATATCTGCTTGACTTGCCTAAACATACTAAACATAAAACCAAAATAGCTAATTTTTTCCTTTCATAATGCTGAACATTTCATAATCAGTGTCAGTGGATATGCTAGTACATTCAGTAGAAGCCAAATATAGTACTTATTCTGTAATCAATGATTTACCAACTCTGTGATTGTTATAATGTCCCCTTTGCTCCATAACTGAAGCTTAAGAGTAGGTAGAGCATTCTAATTTTCCCTTTTATCTTGAGGTAGTTAAGCATATTTTTCAATTCTCTGCTGTTTTTACTCTTTGTCCATCCCCACCCCCCTTTTCTTTTGCTTTATATTCTTATTCTGTGCTATTTTTACCTGTAGATCTGGAAAATAATAAGTGTTTTCCTCTCTGACTGCAAACCTTGCAGCTTTCAGAGCACTCATCTTCAGTAACCACCTCAATGCTTTTGCCTTGTTGCTGAGAGACTCCATCTCCTGATCTTACAAGCTCTGCTTGTGGAAGTTGACAGATTCATTCGACACTGCTGAGAAATACAGCAAATACCAGGGTTGCATTGTGGATGAAGATGTGGGGTTTTTTTTAGGAGTATTTGAGTATTTGACCAGGAAATCTGGAAGAGCAGTATTATCTTGTTTGCAGAGGAATCAACCCACCACTGAGAATGGTGGGCTGGTTTTCAGGGTTTTGTTTGTTTGTTTTCTGCACTGTTTTTAGTTGTTGCTGTTTGGCTGCGTTTGGTTTTGATCTCGGGTTGTTTTTTTTCTAGGAGGGGAGGGAGGGATATTCTATAAATTGCTTGTGTCACCTTCATGGCAGGATATTGTGGTTTTTCTGAGGAATGGTGCTTGGACCTGCAAAACACAAGGGGAGTGTTGCTGATCGCCTCATCAGCTCTGCTCCTCATTCAGGCTTGTTTATTTATTGCACAACAGAAAGGTAATTCACATTTGGCTTGCCGTGTATGCCAGTGATATCTCCGATTTTGGCTCTGCTCAATAGCCTGAGCCGGCGGCTGCCCAATGCGAGGTGTTTCTTTAAGGCTTTCTTTACAGTCTGGTAATGTTCCGAGACCAAAATTTTTCTGCGCGGCTATTTAAAAGATGTACCAAAACAAGAAAAGAGAAAAAAAAAGAGAAGAAAGAGCAGAGCGAGGACCTGTGGCACAGGAATGTGACACTGCCGCTGTGGCAGTGGGCGGGCGGCAGAGCGGGGCCGCCGCAGCGATGACGTCATGCTCAGGGCGCTGCCGAGGAGCGCGCCCAGCAGGGGGCGCCGCGCGCAGTGCCCGTGGTGCGTGCGCGTGCAGGCGCGGCTGCGCGGGGGATCCGCGGGGAGCGGGGCTCGGCCTGCGCCCCGGGAGCCGCTTCTCCGCCGAACGGAGGGACAGCCACAGCCCCATCTGGAACAAACTGTCTCGTGGCGACCTGCCTTTTCTCTGCTGTATTCGAGCCTGTCTTTCCCTGTCCAGTAGCCTGCGGTAATTAGCTCTGTTCTATGGGAAAAACAAATCAAAACGAAACACCGCCCCCCTCCCTCCTCCCCGCCGCATAGAAAAAAAAAAAACCCACACCAAACCAAAAACGGAAAAGCAAGGATTACGTCATCTGTTTTTAAAGTGAGTGGAAATCCCTTTTCTTTGAGGAGGGAAGGGTGATTGTTTTTCCCGCAGCCTCCGGCAGGTGGAGGGCTGGAGGATGATTTAAGGTCTGAAGGAGAGCACGTCACGCAGTCGGGCACGGAAGACAGCGCAGTTCCTATTCTTGGACAGGAATTTCTTGCAGTCGAAATTTTCGATCTTGATTCACCTCGCCGCCCTCATCATTAAAACTGCCACTTTT
>VZRF01006709.1:58696-69561 GCA_013396875.1 Vireo altiloquus
TTTCCTTCTGAGTGATTAGAGCTGTTTAGGTTCACAGAGGAATGCAGTTTCCATGAAAAACAGTGCTTACATTGGACAAAGCCAAAGCTTCTGTCAGCTGCTCAGAGAAGTCCTGCTGTAGCCCCCCCTGCCCTGCTGCAAAACCTCTCCACGCATGATCCATTTTGCTTATATTTATTTCCAAAAGAGGTTAGTCTAGGATGAATATGCACAGGCCTGTAGTTTGGACGAGCACATCTACACCTTTCCAGGAGAAAAAGGAACAAAGATTATTTCTCCTTGTTCCAGTTAAGAGAGAAAGTTATTAGCAAACCACTGCTATTCTTTCCCTTCCATGCCCCATTTTATGTTGAAACTAGCTGTACATTTTGAAACATTCACATCCCTCTAACTTGAGGTTTTATAAGTCATTAAGATGAATTCATTCAAATGATTCATTCGAATACAATTGCCAAAAGAAAGAGTCCTGGAAGGTAATTGTTTCTGTCTTTATAAGCACATGAAACAGTCCAGTGGTTGCTTCAGATGTTGTTGAATTGGGTAGGCAGTGGCTCAACGAAGTTGCAGTAATCAATTTTCTGGCAAAGAAAATAAAATATACTGTTAAGAAGGAGGTAAAGAAAATAAAATATATTGCTAAGAAGGGTGGGAAAGGGAGCATGTTGAAGAAGGCTTGTTCCAAGGTGTTGCTTGTGAAATATGCAACATTTTGGTGATATTTGAAAAGAAAAATGCTCTTGAGTGTGAAAAAACCCCCTAAATCCTTTTTATAATATCATCCTGAGTAATTTTATATTTTGTGACAATCCTGTTGCTAATGGTGAAACCAATTAGGGTATTGTCAGATCTGCTTTGATACCGTGTAAGAAAGCTCGTGCAATCATTGAAATTATTAGCATGGGGAAAGAGAGGATGATAACAGAATAAATGAATATAGGGACTGATACTGGAATAGGAAAAAATACTGAAAATACTTTGCTAATGACTTGTGTGTTGAGACTCCTGACTTCTATTAACAAAACAGATAAAATTTCACAGGTGTCCTAGGCAGATGTGATTTCTTTATCCTGAATACTAATTAATTTTACTGAAGCCTTTTTGGTTTGCTTTTCTCCCTCAAATCAGTTAGATTCATTGGCAGCATCTCCGTCTTCTGAGAGGAAAAATTTTTCAACTGACTTTTAAAACTATAACTATTTCAGTAACATAGTAAAGATAGTAATTTGAGATTTTTCTTTTGTCTTTCAGTGCAAAAGTTGTATAGGTCATGGGACATGGCTAGTCAGCATCTTTTTGTAGACACAGACTTTTGCATTCTCTTCCAGTTGTGAAAATACAGTTGCAAAACTAAATTCAGTTTATGTTGGTAACCTTCTTTTCCCAAAGTTCCAAAGAAATTACCTGTCTCTACTGATGAAGGTGTGACTCCAAATGCAGCAAAAATTGGTGAATGTAGTCACCATGCAGGACACAGATGTTGAATTACGCAGTAGAGGAGATACAATAGTAGGAAGCACATTTTGAAGCAAGTATTCCAGGGAGAAGTATCAGGGGAATAAAGTCTCTCTCCTTCAAAGTGTTGCTCTTCATATTTTGTTTTATGAATATTTGCACTGATGCTGGGAGGCAGCAGGAGGAGTAGCTCTGGAAAACACTTTACTGAGCATGATCAAATTGAACTTATTAGACCAAGTGTTTTCTTGAAAAGAGAGTTTGAAGTGTTAGATTTATCTGCTTTTGCATTATTTGGGCAATGAGAAGAAAAGGTTTTAGTTTGTTCTGTAGGATTTTTTTCATTTCAAATCATGATACTGATCAACAATTAAATACTTCCTGTCCGGGTCAATGTCAGGTCTTTCATACCAGAAAACTGGTATGGTTTAACTGGTTTAAGTCTGTCTGAAAATACTGATATTAAGCATGATACCTGAAACATTTATTCATCTTTTGCTGTAGCCCAGAGAATGGCACATCCTTGGACCAGATCCCCTTCCACAGTCATCTTCTGAGGAAAGTGCGCTTTCTGAACAGTTTTCTTATATTATATATGGCCCAATAATGTACCACATATTGACACTGAGTGTCATAAATTGTCACTGTCTGAAGGCAAGTACAGTTTGCTTATATGTAATCTAGCTAGTATACCTCTTGCTTTTCCATTTTAATATTTGAAAATCTTAAGGTGATCTCTTTGGACCTCTGGTCGCTAGCCTCTCAGATCTCTGTGCCTGCTGGAAATTTTTGGGAGGAGAGGAATGCTAGCTATGTGAGCAGAAGACTGAGTTAAGAGTTCATATTAGCAAACTGAGACTGCTGGATGTGCATCCAATACTGCTATTTCTTGTCTTTCTTTAAAGATGATGGTGATTATGAGAGGTCTTCAGTAACTGGAGAAAGCTAATGAATATGCCCACTATTAAAAAAAAATAAAAGAAGGATACCCAGAGAACTGTACACAGGACAGTCTCATCTCTGTTCCTGGGAAGATTATGAAATAAATCTTCCTGGAAGCAATTTTTAGGCACAACAAGGTAAATAATGTGATTTGTAACAGCCATCATGGCTTTACTGAGGACAAATCATGTCTGACTAACCTGATTACGTTGTGTAAGGAGACACCTGTCTCTGTAGATGAGGGAACAACAGGTAAACAATTTTGTTTACCTTGACTTAATCAAGTATTTTGACATGGTTACTTAAAGCATTACAGACTAGTGGCCACAACACAGGTGGGAAAGCAGCTCCACTGCATGTCTCAAAGAGCAGAGGTGTGCAGTATGATGTGTAAGGAGTGGCTGCACTTGAGAGGCTGCTACTGGTGCAAATATTGCATAACATTTTCATCGTTGACCTGGGTGATGGGAGGGAAAGTGCCCTTTTGTTTGTGAATGACAGCAAAATGGGTGGCAAAGTGAGTCAGTCTATACATTGGGCTGTACACAGGGCTAGCATTCAAATGGACCTCAGTTAACCTGACTATAAGGTACCTGGTGAAATTTGGTAAGAACAGACATACCTGGGCTGGCATAATCCCATGCAACAGCATAGGCTGGTGAGTGACTTGCCACTAAATAGCTCTTTCATAAAAGACCCAAGGCTGAGTGAGAATTTAAACACAAATCAGCACTGTGTCATGAAGGCTGTCTGCCTACTTGGTGGTCACAGTATGTGTAGCCTGGATAGCAAGGGAAGTAATTCTTTCCCCTCATTTGGTATTTGAGATTGCATCAGGTGAGTACAGCTTCGAGATATGTCCATCCTTCCCCGAAACCCATCAGGAGATTGCTAAACTGAAATATATTCAGCAGATGGCTATCAGAATAGCTGAGGGGATAGAGCACCATGGAGATTTTCGGCTGTTAAAAACATGGAGTTCTCATTTCATAAAGGGATAAATATATACAATTATTTCATACAGAATGGATCGTTAAAAATGGTGTGCTTTTAACACCTAAGATTGTGTGGGTAGAGAAGTTCTGGAGTGAAAACAAAATCTAATACCTAGGAAGTAGTTTGGAAAGAATACTATTCTTTCCAAACATACAGAGGTTAAAAAGAAAAAGAAAGTAGTATTGACCCTTAGTATTCCAATTTGCATTACGAGAAAGATTAAAAATAAACAGATTAAAGGAATTTTATGATTGGCTTATTCACTATTCTCCTTTTACACTTATTCTAGTCTGCTTTGGTTTCCATAGCTACTAGTTTAATCATGATGCACGGAGCTATTTCTAATTACAGTATATGCCAGCATAAAATTAATTCTTTGAGTATCTCAAGCAAAAAAACCAGCTTGCAGCTTGTTCTTTGACATTTTATTATCACAAATTCTGAAGTAGCACACTAGCACATCATATTTAGGCTGTTCAATTTTATTAAAAAAAAAAGGTCTTTAAATATATACCTGCTTAGATCTGTGTCAAGGGAGACAGGTTACAAAAGGACTGTATTTTACCCAAGGCTGATACATTAATTTCAAATTATATAGCACTTGTAAATGATCAGTGGCTATTATAGAAAGTCTTGTCATACTGAGCATCCAATGCAATCTAGTTCTATTCTCTATCTTTTATCAATGTGAAGTCTTTGTGACATCTTTAAAGTCTTCTTAGGCAAATATATGTTTTTTCCTTCCAAAATTAAGAGAATGAATTAGATGTATCTTGTCTTGAAGAACTTGCAAGGACTCAGGTTCTACAGTTGAGTGCAGGTGAACCAGACACACAGTTCAGTCAGAAGTTACTCAAGTGCAGTGATTGCAGGGTCAGTCGTAAATGAAAAAAGGCTGAATTTTTCAAGAAAACTAAATGCTAAGCATGAACACTAGAGAAGTTGGTGGGATTTGATGATCAGTGCTGTCAAAAACCATGCCAAAACTTGCTGATACTAATTTTCTAAGTGAAGCAAATATTTGTCTTATTATTTTGGCTTATTATAGTACAATCTTTTCTTTATGAAATAATATTCATATTTTATTTCCTTATTCAACTGCCATCCACCTCTGAAACTGTGACTATAGTAATATAATATCTTTTCAAATATATTTCTGCAGTGTAAAGTAGAAAGAACAGAATCAGAAATTCTGTGTTGTGATGCCTGACAATAATAGCATGATTAATTAAAATGTTTTTCCCATCTTTTTGACTATTAATAGTCTGTGTTGTCAGGAATCAAAAATAGCCTTTCCTTAAATATTTAGGATAAAGGTAGAATTTTGCAGGTCTGTAGAGATTTGAACTAGAGCTAAAATGAAAATTTTCTTGAAATACAGAATTTGAAATATAAATAGGCAAAACTATTTGACGATACTATACAGGTCATCCGTTTATCAAACTTGGAATGAAGTGGGAAATACTGTCTTCAAGTCTTCCTGTTTGCTATGTAATGAGTGTTCTGGCAGTTCACTACTTGTAATATTGTTTCATTTACTCACCTAAACAGTGAAAGTATGGGTTAAGAAATATGGTGTATACAAAGAGCTAATTTAAGTAATTCTAAAATTATTGAGATAATTATAATTTAAACTGGTGTACAGTTGACTTATTGAATGCACTTAATAGATACACCTTTTTTACTCTTGTTTCTGACTAGAGACTACTTTAGATTTTTTTTCTGAGTTTCTTCTAATTAACAGAAAAGAAGGAATCTCTGTTAGGGGTGAACTTCTGCTTCCTATGTAAAAAAACTTATATCCATATAGATTCTTTAAAATCTGAATTGCTACTCAATGAATGTTTTTCATAGTAATCTTCCCTTTGAATTCAGTAAAAGTCTTTCTGTGAGCAAAGAATGTGAATTGGGATCTGAATACATTTGTAAGGAAGATCTAGAATTTTAAACTTCTAAAATGACACACTGACTTTGCTTGATTTATGAGTGTTAGCAATGTTTAATTAGTTGGAAAAGCTCATGTGCATATTTCCCTTCAACAGAATTTGGATCATGGAATACAGTAACTGATGTCTCTCCCGTTTGCTTCTTTCATAAACATCCTTGCTATATTGTATAGTGAACTCTGTCTTTTTATATAATGTACATTACATACTAGTATTTCTTAAAAAACCTTGTCAACCTTTATTGATTCAGTCACTCCTAGACAAGTTTTCACATGTACATCAAAAGATGCTGCTCTCATTGTAAGATAAATCATTAGTGTTTCAACACTTGAAAAATTATCTATAGAATGAGGGTTTTAACTAGTTTTTTTGTAATGTTAAATCCATCTTGCTTCATCTTTAGCCTTCATCTCCAAACTTTCTAAGTTTTCTTATGTAGAATTTTACCTGCATGAGATGGCTGGCCTACTAAACTTTAAAGGTATCATTTGATATATATGCTTTTTTCAGGTACCTTATTTCTCGACTTGCATTGCAAGAAATTAGAATATGCTTTTAACTGAAAAATGTAAGACTATTTCACTTTCTCATCTCTAAATTATTTTTTTGGAGGGTGAAATATAAGCGTAGTTAAGACTGTTCTGTGAGCACTGTGTAAAAATTGTCTTTTTCACTGGTACTGGTAGAGCTACTACTTTAAATTGACTTGGCAAAAAAAGAAACAAAGTTAAAAGAAGCCAAATCAATCAACCAACCAACCAACCAACCAACTGCAATAAATAATAAAATTACACTTGCTAAGTTTGATGTAGAATGCTTGGAATGTTCCTTTTTATGCTCTCTTAGCTGTTGGGCATTCTCATCCTGTTGTGATTAAAAAGCGCTGTTGTAGTAAATTAGAAAGAGCAATCAATAGAAATTGGCCTATAGTACAGCACACTCAAAGAGAACCCAATCTAAAAACTTTCACAATTCATGATATTCTCATATATTCCCATGAACACTGTTTTAAACTTGATAGGCATATATTTGTTCCAGAAACTGTGGGCCTGTACTGATAATACAAAATAGTTTGTTTCTCTCATTAGAATTAACTGTGAAATTCCTTGAAGAGTTTCCAAAAGGATTGTGGATGCTTGCTTCAAAATGTATTGACATATTTGAGTATATTGGTGTCTTATTTGAGCAGAGTGGTTGGCCATCATTTATTATTGGCAGATGGAATTGATATCTCAGTGTTACAGATTATAATCAACTCATACCTTGTTCTGTCCTGATTCGTCAAGCCTAATGGATACAGCATAGAGCAGTGCTTTGTTTTAAATGTCTTGACAATTTATTTTTTTATTTCCCCTTTTGAATGATCATATAGATATCCTAGTGTGGTTAAATAGCCAAATAATTGCTAAGTATTTCTCTGGTGAACTGATGAGGGAGAAAAATATTATAGAAGAGACACAAAACCCAATGGACCATATGATCATCTATTTTCATTTTTCCTCATATTTAGTGATAGAGGAAGTATGAATTGATCCCCCAAAATTAAAAAGAAGTTAATGTTATCCAGCTCAGAGTTAAAATAAAATGGTTTGTTTTGATGGTAGCTGAATCCAATGAACCTTGCTAGATGCAAGGTGGCAGCTTCTCTCTGTTTCCAGGCAGTCTCTAGCCAGGCTACTTCCCGTTGGGCACACACATATACAGACACAACCACACATATGGCAGGGACAGCCAGCCATTGCAGACACCTGCAAAAACACACAGAGTGTTCATAAACATGAACAAGATGAGCCTGACAAACCTAATGGCCATTAGCTTGCTTACAGGTGTCAGGTGTCTTTTTTCCCCCACCTTCTCTCCCTTCTGCTGATCTTGTTTCTTTTTGATTCATCTTGATCACCCCTCGTCTCCACCCTTGTCTTCCCCAAATTAACGATTTTTATGTAATTACTTCTACCCAGTGGGTTGCCATTGTGCCTGGGTGACACTGGCTTTACACTCTCTATTTGGTAAAATCAGACCATTCTGTTTGTCTAACTGGGCACACTATTCATACTGTTTAGTCTAAAATGGTGTGTGTAGTTGTTATTGTTGCTAGTTGAAGGAAATAGGCAATTGCCTCAATAATGGAAGCAAACTTTGGAAGCAAACAACAGGATTGTTCATGTTAAAGTTCATGTTTCATCAGCCTTTTAAGTGAAACATTGGTTAAAAATTTTATTCTAAAAGGTTTTAAAAATATTCTGTGTGACTCATTTAGAGATTGGGGCTTTGTTCTCTATGTAAACTACAGTAGCGTGATTATTTTTTTAATATCTATTGGTTTTGAAATACAGTGTATACTTAATAAGCAGAGAAATTTACTGTTTAGAAGCATGAAATGCAGATGTTTAGAATTATGCAAAGTGCTTATTTTGACTCAATGAGTGTTCCGATGGGTGATGATGCAGACATTTAAATTTCATAAATGCTTGCTTTTCGGAATCACTGTTAATGGAACTGAAAAAATATCAGTATCTCTCAATTTTAGCCTTGAGCAGTACACAAAGTCTAGTTTGAGATGCAGTTAGGAAAAGAGTTCTATGAGGAGTTATATATATGTTAATAGTAACACATTTAAATTCAAACTCTTTGTAGGAATAATCCATCCATTAAGTTTAGTAGTGGTTGTGTAGGGATTAAAATTTTTAAAGTAGGAATTAGAAGGGCCCAATAAGTAGCTAATATGCTTGTAGATAGCAGGAAACTTTTTATAACATGAGGAGAAATAAGTTCAGCATTCTTCAGCAGGTTCATGTTGAAAGTAAAAGGATAGTATTTTTGAAAGTGAAAGGTCTAAACACATGGAAGAGGAAAGGCTCAGACATAATATTGCAGGACTGTGTTTAATTCACATGAAAAGAGTTTGAGGTTTACTATGTGCACAATGTCCCCTCTCTCCCCCAGGTTATTTAAGTCATAGAGATGACACCAGGAGAGAACTCATAGACCACTGGAGTATAAAATTTGAACTCAATGAAAATGGAGCTTACAGTTGGCAGTGGCACACTTGAGAGTCTCTTGTTAAGGATTATGGGACAAACAGGTAATGTGGATATCATTGTCTGTAATAGACCACCTAACCAGGACAATGACACCATTGAGTTATTCTTCAAGGAACTAAGAGACACTTCCAAATCAAGTGCTCTGGTCCTTATGGAAGACTTCGACTTGCCAGAAATCAACTGAGACCATCACACAGCTGGCACAAACAGGTCTGGAAGATTCCTAAAGCATCTGGGTGATAGCTTAATGGTCCACATACTAAGGGAGCAAACTACGAAAAATGCCCTCATGGATTTGTTTTTTGTTACCAGAGTGGGTCTGATGAATAAAATGGAGATTGGTGGCTGTCTTGTCCACAGTGACCACAAGGCAATCAAGCAATCCTTCTGTTGACAGAAGGAAAAGTGCCAGTGCCAACAAAACTTCAGCACTGGATATGAGCAGACTTGAGGCTTCTCAGGGAACTAGGGTGTGAAGTTGCCTGGGAAAGTGCTTCTGAAGATGCTGGGTTCCATCAGTGCTGGTCAAATTTTAAGCACCACCTTCTAAAGGACCTGGCAATTCCAAACTGTCAGAAGTCAAGCAGGTGATACAAAAGGCCAGCTTGGCTGACCAGGAATCTTCTTTTGGAGATTAGGCAAGAAAGGAAAGTATATGGCCTGGAAGCAAATGCAGGTGACATGTAAGGCACACAAAGATGCTACTTGCCAGTCTAGGGAGAAAATTTGTGTGATCACAGCTCAACTGGAGTTAAAGCTGCTGAGAACTATTGGGGACAATAAAAAGGTTTCTGAAATATATTAATGTCAGAAGTCAGTGCAGAAATTACATCAGCCCATCATAGGATGAGGATGGTCACCTCACAGTCAGGGACATTGACAAGGCAGAGGTGTTTAATGCTTTCTTTGCATCTGTCTTCAACATCATTCTGGGGCTATGGGGCTCCCAGCATCCTGAGCAGGAGGACCGTAGCTGTGAGAGTGATAAACTCCCAGTTGACCCTGAACTTGTGTGGCATTTACTGCTCCAGCTCAATCCCTGTAAATCCATGGGGCCTGATGGGATTCATCTGAGAATAATCAAAGAGCTGGCTGATGTCATCACAAGACCTCTCTAGATGATTTTTGAATGGTCTTAGGAATCTGGAGAGATCCCAGTTGACAGGAAGCTGGAGAAAGTTGTCTCAGGTTTCAAGGGCAAGAAAAATGACCATGGAAATTCCAAGCCTGTCAGTCTCATTTAAGTGACTGGTAAAATGGAGAAGATTATTCTGGGATGTATTGGAAATCACCTGTAAAACAACACAGTCATTGTTCAGAGCCAACACAGCTTTGTGAAAGTCCTGTTTGTCAAACTTGATTTCCTTTTATGACAATGTAACCCATCCAGCTGATGAAAGGAAGCCAGCTGATATGATCTTTTGGGATTTCACTAAAGTTTTCTGTACTGTCTCTCATATTATCCCTCTGAACAAAGTTATTCAACTGGATAAACACATCATGTGATGGGTGAGTAACTGTCTTTTGGGCTGGGCACAAAGAGGGATTACTGGGATTGGGATAGCATCAGGTCACTGACCAGTTACTGCGGGGCTCCACTGTAGGACCAGTGCTCTTCAACATCTTCCTAAACAATTTGGATGCACGACTTGAAAGTATACTAAGTAAGTTTGCAGATGACAGTAAATTTTGAGGAGTTGTTGACTCCCTTGAAGGCAGGGAGGCCCTGAAGAGGGACCTAGATAAAATAGAGGGCTGGAAAATCACAATAATATGAAGTTTAACAAGGGCAAGTGCTGGATTCTGTGTCTGGGAAGGGGCGACCTTCCAGATGGATGTACAGATGTAGATGTACCTTCTGTGTGTGTGTACCTTCTATGGATGTACAGATAGGGAACAAGAGGCTGGAGAGCAGCACTGCAGAAAGGGACCTGGGGGTCCTGATTGACAGCAAGTACAGGGCAATCTCTGCCCTGGCAGCCAGGAGGCCCAGCCATGTCCTGGGGGGCATCAAGCACAGCATTGCCAGATGGGCAAGGGAGGGGATTGTCCCATCTCCTCTGCACTGGGATGGCCTCACCTCAAGTGCTGGGGGCAGTTTTGGGTGCCACAACATAAGAAAGATATTATGCTATTTGAGAGTGCCCAAAGGAGGGCAACAAAAAATGGTGAAAGGCCTTGAGGGGAGACAGAAAGAAGAGTGGCTGAGGTCACTTGGTCTTTTCAGCCTGGAGAGGTGGAGACTGAGGGGAGACCATCATGATCTAGAACTTCCTCACGATGGGAAACAACAAGGCAGGTTCTTGTCTCTTCTTCCTGGTGATCAGTGACAGCACCCTAAGGACTGATATGATGTGTCAGGGAAGGTTTAGATTGGATATTAGGATAAGTTTTTTCACCCAGGGTGTGGTCAGACACTGGAACAGGCTCCCCAGGGAGGTGGTGTCAGAGACTGAAAATAATTCATGCCCCAAACATTGATCTA
>VZRF01006709.1:70816-103617 GCA_013396875.1 Vireo altiloquus
CTACCTATTTTCTACTCCTTTTCTCTTTCTCTCACATTTACTATACAATAAAATCCATATTCTCTTTCTCTCATATTCACTATACAATAAAATCTGTATTATCATCACTGGCATATGGTCTCGTTTGCACCTTAATTTGGGCAGAGGAATTTCTAAAGAACCTCAATAATAATTGGATCTTAGCAGGTGGTCACAGCACCAAACTTGACAGAGTTTGAGAAGTGTTTGGACATTATCAGGCGCATAGTGGTGTTAGGGCTGTACTCTGCGGGGTCAGGAGCTGGACTTTGATGATCCTTGTGGGTCCCTTCCAGCTCAGGGTATGATATAATAAGACACAGCCGTAACACACAAAGCTAAATCATTGTGGTCATTGCTTGCTTCATTGTTACATAAAGTACAGGAGCAAGATTCCACTTAGTGAGGAACAAACCTAAAGCTTTGCCTCAAATGATGTCTAATAGGCCTTTAATAAGGAAGGTAGTAACCGATTGTCACAATCATAGAATTAGTCTGAGACTGCTGAAACCTGAAATTGTTTAATTGGTAACAGTGGTGTTTGATCTACAAATGAAGCCAGCCTTGGTGGTGCTAGGTAAGTGGCAGATACCAAAGAAATGTTTTGTATTTTGTTGTTTTGGATTTTTTTTTTTTTTAAAGGAGGCAAGAGGGCTTCTGGAAATTTTTTAGAATGCTACAGATTAAATTTGTTGGAAAATTCAGGCTGTAATGGGGTATATTCTTCATTTTACTTCTAAAGGTGTCTATTAATGAACCTTTTTTCTGGAAGGTGAGTATTGGGCTATTAAGATGTTTTGGTTTGATCCACTAGGACTATTTCAAGTTGGTTTCTTTTTTATTATGTCGATTGAATTTTGACTAAGCTTTTCAGTTCAAGGGTGAAAAGGTATTTTAAATATTGAAAGAGCCTATGAAAAGTTAGGCTGGCAAAGAATATGTCTACTTTTCCATACAATGTGCCCACTAACTTCTAGTTATTCATATTGTGCATAGTTCCCAGCATGTGTATCTTTATAGTCCTTCAGGAGGTTCCTTATAGCCTGTATAATGAGCTTAGTAGCAGTTGTGAAAGAATATTAAAACCTGTAAGGATTAAAATTAATTGCTAGTTTTGGTTCTTAAGTATTTGAAGTAGCAAAAGGAGACTGAGGTTCAAAACTGTCATTTTACTATCCAGTGGATTGTAAGAGAAATGTAAAAAAATAACTTTGAATTATCTTGGTCATGGAAAGTGAGAGAGGATCATTGAGTACAGGGCATCTAAAAGCATGGCAGCTTAGACACTGGTCTTCCTGGAGAAAAGTCAGAACACACAGATCAAAATACAGTCTGAGTAGTTGATAGGGTTTGCAATGTGGGTGAGGTGTCTTGTTTTTCCTGAACATCAGTTGGGAGGAATGAGGAATGTCCCACCCAGTGAATGCTACAATTTGGTGATGAGGATGCATCATGAAAACTATATTTGGATTGCCTCAGGAGGTGAAGGAAAATATATTAGCATCTTCCATTTCACAGGTAAGTGTTCTTGGATTGTACTGTGGTGTAAATTATGTTTTCTTTTTTCTCCATCTGCATTTTACAATAGAATATTTATCTCCTAATTATTGAAAGAGAAGCAGTTGGCATTTACCCTCTTTCTGATACCTACTTTACTGAAGGTGTGCCAGAAAGGGATAGATTTTTATATATTCTGCATTTCTTAGTCTTCCTGTTGGTTATTCCTTGACATCCTTCTGATTGGTGAACATGATGTTATTTATACCCTTTAAAATATCAAGCTTTGTTCCTGAAGTTCTGTCATAGGATCCTAACTTTCAGACTTGTGACCAAGCAGGTAAAATTAAGGTAACTTGTAGATGCCCAAATATTTTCTTATCTCTAATTCTTATCAAAGTATTGAAAATATCTGGAAGCATATGTGAAAATTTAACTGCACACTGATCTCAAATCAACAAGAAGTAGGAGACATGGGAGTTGCTTGTGTAAACTGTTTTTTCTTATTCTAGTGCTGTTCTCTGGGAAAGTATTCAAGCCTCAAAGAAAGAACTATTTAATAAGAATCCTTGCAATTGCCATTGAGTGCACATACTTCCATGAAATAACTATTTTTAATTTTCTTTTTATTTTTTAAATACCTTATTTTTATCAGATCTTTTTAGCTATTATGATATGATATTATAATATGATATTGATCAATCATCAACTATTACTCTATTACATCCATCAGATGTAAATGGATGAGATATATTTGAGTCTCACCCAACTCTTAGTGATTTTAATTGCTGTCATGTCCCTTGCTTGGACTGAAAAATGTGTAACTTGCTTCTGAGTCATTTCTGCACAAAGCATACAGGGACCATCATGCTGAACACATCCCCAGTCATGTGACTGAGAAGTCTGATGCATGATTTATCTTGAATCATACCCTCTATTTTTCTGGAACAAACAAGATGTATTTGCAACAGCCAGGAGCATAGCAAACCTCACTGGTTTTCTAAACAGACATTGCAGTAAGCTCTTTAAAAGAGTAGAAAAGTTAAAGCTTATCCTAGCTTGTGCCAAGAGATTTAGATTGCATTCCCAGTCCTCTTTTCTGTCTTTTTACTTTATACGCAGGGACAACTTTGCATCCTTGCTTGTTTCACACACATTTTCTATGCTGGATATGTCTGTGCTTTTGACTGCATAATCCACATATTGCTTATGTATTAGGTAATCTGTGAATGTGAACCACAGAAGATGTGAAATCATTACAATTTTATAGTAAATAGCCTACCTTCTGTTAGTGAGGCATTTTTTTGTTTCCCAGACCTGTGGAGAAAAGCAGGTCCTCATTTTCACTGTTTCTGTAAGCAAGTTCTAGATTGTTCCTGGCTTAACCTGGGATGCTGTCAAGAGGGTTTAACTCTGACATGCCTTAGGAAAGGAGCTTAGATATTCAAGTGGGAGAATATTCTGTAACTATTACTATAAATACGAAACATTAAAGTCTGGAGCAACAGCTCTCAGGTGGTTTTAGAAATCTTTTTATATAGATGCTTTCAGTTTTTTTCATTTTATTTAAAGACTAACAAAATTTTTAGATGCTTAAATGCTTTGTTCTTTAAATAGAGGTTTTTGAAAATTAATATTCCTGTCACTAGAACAGTACTGCAAACAGAAAGCAGTCATACTGCCAAGTGACAGTGAATGCAACAGTTGCTTTTGGAACTGAATTGACTTCTTTTGATGTGGTTTATACTGTGAAACATTTAAAAATGTTGTGTACTTTTCCACACTATATACGTAGTAGTAAGAGTATGTCAAAATATACAGCTTTAAAATAAGTAGTGTGCTTACTTCAGATTTTACTTTGTATGCCCCAGAGCATAAAGATTACTTTTTTTCCCAAGTGAAATTCAGTAAGTGTTGAATTAGAATTGTATTTATAACAGAAAATTTATTTCAGAAACTACTTGGCTCAAAAGAATATGTTAATTTTAACTAGTCACAATCAGCTAAGTTTATTCCAAAAGTAAAATAGAAATTTTTATTTATTACTGTACTATTTTCTGCCTTCTAGGCAAACTAAAATAATTTTGTTCCTTCCTATTTTGAAATTACCACTACTATTGCATTCTGAATCCTAAGAAAATCTCCAAAGATTTAGTCTAGGATTCATTCATCCACTATTTGAAAGTACTGATAGAAATTTTTGCTCTTCTAAGGAAGAATGAGGAAATGGTTTTAGCATGTGATTCCTACAATGGTATTCATATGTATGAATGGCTATGCCTTTGTCTGTATTGTATTGTATTTGATTGGAAATATGCAACAGCTTATTTGCTTTTTAAATATATAGCTGGAAAAATTCTTTGGAGCAGGTAGGCTGAGAGAGATAGTAGCAAATATTTCGTCTTCTTTTTTGTGTATGTGTGAATCCCAAGATTGTAATGGTTGGTATTTATGTCTGATTGACGCTAAATAAAAAATATTTTATTTAAATGTTAAACTTGTTACAGTATTTCTTTACATCTCTGAATTGCCTGTAGAACTGTTAGCAGCAGAATGCTGCATGTTCAGATGTATTTATTTCACTCTCCAATGGATATCTGAAAGAAAAATGTGTTCCAACGGCAGTCATATGTTCAGTATCAGTCCTGTTTAATATTTTTATCAGTGATCTGGACAAGGGAATTAGGTGCACCCACAGTAAGTTTGCAGGTTGGATCGATAAGGCCATGTGCTGGTTCCTGCACTTGGGTTACAACAACCCCCTGCAGCACTACAGGCCTGGGAATGAGTGGCTGGAAAGCTGTCTGGCAGGAAAGAACCTGGAAGTGTTGGTCAATGACAGCAGAATGTGGACATCTGGAATTTCCTTTGGCCTTCCCATGGATTAATAATGCATGAGGATCTTATATCTTTATAAGGTAGTCTAAATTTCAGTTATTTATGTGTTCTGGTAAGTTGTTTTTGCCCATGATGAAGATCTTTTTTTGGGTATAACACCTACTTAAAACTATAAATTCAATTCTTACTTACTAATCTTAGTACTATATTTATACTTTGAATTTTCTGGTGGGTCGTCTGAGAATTGGAAATCTTTGTCAGGAGTCCAACTGACCTGAGTGTCAAATGCCCACATTTCCAAATGTGATGGCAAATACTGACCTGAGAGGCTGCTGTCAGAAGGTGCAACTTTCAGGCTATGCCCGGTTCACTTGTCATTACTGGCTCTATGTGATAAGGACAGCTTAAAGTAGCCACTATATTAATTTAATCCTATGATACCTTGTTGCAAGAGTCTTACGGAGAAGGTACAGCATGCTGTCAGGCAGTCAGTAGTGGTGACCAGGTAAAGGAGAGCAGGCACAGCACCCTAACCTGCTGGGAATTCTCAGTACAGGTGTTCTCATGAGTTTTGACAATACTTGCATATCAATCTCATAATTTCAAGTACAAAGCGCTTCTAGAGCAAAAGAGTAAAATCATATTCTACTTTATATATCTTCTATATATAAATATTGATTAAAAATTTTAAGCAAGACCCAGACCATCTCCTAAGAGAAGCTCCTTTTTAACAGATGGCAGGCTAACATTTTGTCTTCATTGCTTGACTAGAGTTCTAGCATCTGTATCTAAGGCCCGAAGGCCTTATCCTTTCCAGGAATGGTCTTCAGCCTATACCTGCCTTTATGTAGCTGGATTAAGATGAAACAGATGGCTGGTTGCAAAAGAGAATACAAACTGTATAGAAATATTCTAAATGTTCTCCTGCTTCTTGTCTTATTTAACACAAGGTCATTTTGAGATTTTTTTCCCTATCCAAATCCTTGATGAGGATGAAAATGTGCTGTGGGTTGTAAAACTCTTAATTCCCCACCCTTAATGGCCTGATGAAAGATTGAATAATCCTCATGCATGTTAGAACATTAACATGAAGTCCACAGAGACGGAAGGAAACCAGGAAAGCCTAAAAAAGAAAGATCAACAGCTTCTGATTAAACAACATGTTATTTTAATTCTGTCTTGATTTAGTGGATGAGTTCAAATCAGTGGATTTCGAATAAAATCTCTTCTACTCTGTAGATGTAGCATGTGCCTGATGCAAGTTGATATTCAGAATAGAGATTTATCGTCATGGGAAGCTGTTTACTGTTTTGGGATGACCCAGCTTTTTTGATCCTTAAGGGATAGAGTTCTTTTAATGAGCTTGAAGATCTTTATGCTTAATTGATTAGTTAGATTTTTAAAAGTAGTAGTGCATGAATTTCTTAGCTTGAAAAATTGTTTCTGTCCGTGGTCCACAGTGTTTTCTGGTTTAGCCATGGAGGATGCAGAACTTTGTAGTCTCATAGTGTTATTGTTTTTTTTCACTTTTTCTCTGATTATCGTCTCCTGTTTAAACTATGGGTCTCCTGATCTGTTTTAGTTTTATAATATTAGTCAGATGGATTATTTGCGTGCTAGATTATCAGTTCAAAAGAGGAGTCAGTGGAAGACTGATGAACCCAGTGCTGCACTGAATAGAGTAAAAGATGTTTATTACACAATAATACTTATTCATGTTTATCAGGTAGTGTGCTTGGCATCTCATCTTCTGAGGCCTGTGCATCTCCTGATGTATTCACCTGAGAATAATTTGCAGTCTGCAGTGTTCCAAATTCTTGATATTTTGTTTTGAAGACTGTAGTACTTTCATCAGCAGTTTTTGTTAGAGGGCCTTCTACTCTTCCATGGGAAACAGAAAATGTGGCTAAATAAGGAACTTTCACTGTGGCTGATTTCAGTAGTTTTTCGGGGTTAGCTGGGTCTCAAATTTGAATTCTATATTTGAAACTGAAGACAGTAACTACTGATATTTTGCTCCGTAGTTCAGGGAATAAAGTAAAACTGGTTGGGGCTTATCTGACTTGCTCCAAATCAATCATGACTAGCCCTACTGAAATCAATGTGGTAAGAATAGTATAAAATCAGTGTTGAGTGTGTGTCAAAGTTAGCAGTATTTAGGACTGAGCATGATCGATGTAATTGCTATAGCCTAGTATTTTATCTTTTACTATCACATGGAGCATCACTGCAGTCTCCACAAAGACTTCCATGGGACCACTATGCCTGGCTCAATTCTAACTAAATCATTTTGAGAAGGAGTTGACAGAAGACCTTGTTCGTTAGCCCTATTCCAATCTGCTGAAACCAAAGCTATAAATAACCCATGTGCTCTCTGTCTGCCTGCCGACATATTTGCTGACTTTCTTTTTCTTACGTGGCATAATTTCTTGAATGATATGTGAATAATCAAGACAAGGATTTTTTTAAAACAATTTTTGGTAGCTAACATTTTAACTGTTTCAGACTTCCATGACAGTGCAAATTTGATAAAATTTCTCTCAAACAGCAGGTAAGTGGTGGTTCTGCTTCAAAATAAGTAGTTTTGCTTAGAAATAAGAACTATCATCTAACAGCTATATTTCCAGAATGACCATCTCAAAATGGACTAAAACTCTCTTGAGACAAGTTCAAGGTCAAGTTTTAATACTTTATTTATTTCTTTTCTTGTGATCCTAGAAATTACAAAGCAAGTTTGCAGAAAGCTCCTTGGGGGCCTGGACTGGTAGACTAAATGCCGACCTTTCAAGGAGTCTCAACAAACAGAGATGAAAGAATGTCTTTTGCACTTGTGAGACTGAGTTTATAGCATCATTGATCTAACACTTCTCTAGAATACAACTCTCCTGTTTCACAGAGAAAAAGAAGTCACTTTTTCAGAGCCTATAGTCAATTTCCTAGTTGTGAAATATTTGTTCTACTTGAAGATCTGCTAGATGTTCTAGAGAAGGTAGTTTGAAGAGTTTAAGTGTTAAAATAACTAATTATTACTTGGGATTTAATTTTTGGAACTCTGTCAAGGATTCTATGGCTTTCAGAGAAAACAATAAAGGTCAACCCATTCTGAATCAATTTATGCATAATAGCTGATACTGTGGTACATGTGTACTATTCAGAAAGAATTCAAAATTAACTCAAGGAACATGATAGTGATAGTTCCAGCGTCTCTTGTAACCTCTAGGCTTAGTGTGTGTGCTCTTGCTTTTCACTTCCATAAATCCTCAGTTTCTCTATGTATTACATCTAAATGCTTCTTCATGTCTTAAAACATTGAGGAAGTATAATGAAGGAAAGGAGACCAATTACTTCACTTTGATGAGAAGGTTATTCTTAAAGACAAGAAAAAAATTAAATTTCTGACTTGTCAAGCATCACTTTCTCTGTCACAATATTTTCATGATGTAAATGTATTTCAGATGTGCCATGAAAAGGAAATGGTTTTAAGGATCTTGGGACATGTAAATCCAGTCTTTCATTTTTAATATTGTGGCCAAGTAGTTTTTTTTAATTTCCAAATTAATTTGATGACTGTGTTTTAAGAAATGAATTTGCCTCTGGTGAGGCAGAGTTAGAGATATTTGTGAATATCAGTAAAACTCCTGGAATGTTAGAAGACAGAGACTGTAATCCCCCCAAATGGAAAGACAGGGGATTTTATTGCAGTTACTAAATGGAAGCTCCTGCCCAAAGATGTGCTAAATTGCACTATATACTTTGGAGATAGAAATCTTTGCTGGTATATAATTCTTCCAGGCATATCTGTATATTCAGTTGCTATAGGAACAAGACTTTAGATAGAGTTAAGCAGAGAATAAACTGAGAACTTAATGTACAGCTCTTTCTGATTAAAGAGATGTCCTTTAATCCTCACATCTTGATGCCATCTGGACTATAGCTCAATATTATTTTACTATACCATCTAAGTTTCTTCTAAAATATATTTTGACCATGCTTCAGCAATAAATGCTGAGTGCAATAAACTATTTGACTGAAGGAACTGTTACTCTGCAGGGGGTGGGTAATTCACAACTATAAGTAGAAGGCTTAATGACTGATCTCAATTTCCTTTTACATATGTTGCATATATGCCTGTAAAATCCCTGTCCATACGTGCAACTCGCATATAACTTCAAATAGCCATTCTGGAAATAACCATACCAAATTCTATTTAGTCTTCTGGTGGGAGTTGGTGCCTGACCACAGTCTGGTTTCGAAGTTAATGAACCTTTTCTTTGGTTTTGATATCTGAGTAATGAATGGCATCTATGATTCCAGTTCTTTGTGTTCAAATATAAGGTCTGATACTGAGAAATGTGAGTAGTCATCAAGAGGAAGATTTCAGGTGACATATTTAGATGTTTAAGATAGAGAAAAAAATAGTCAAATTAGAACTCTGCATCAGTGAAAGCTTTATGGTGAGGATAATGATAGATTTAATGAACTGAGAATTTGACAGGCTTTAGAAATGCACAGTGAAAACTGAGAACTGAAATGCACCGAAATATTACTTTTGTCGCAAAGAAACCTTCCCTGGGTCATATAGACTACTACAGAAACTTAAGTTCTTCTAAACACCGTTTTCACTGTTGTCAGTCTTATGAATGTCCAACTGTGGCCTGAAACTCAGTAGTTTCAAGAAAGATTCTGTGCTCTTTGCTGCATCCCCATTGCCTCATTTCAGTCTCTCTTTTCATTTTTATCTTTTCTTTCTCCTTTATTTATTTCTTTTTATCATACACAAACATATTAGACAGTTACATATCAGATAGTCTGTAATCTCTGTCTTACCTTTTAACTGATATTTAGGCCTTTAGATTTTTAGTATATGTATGTATTGGAGATTCATTCTTCATAAAATCTCCAGAGACTCCATCTTTCCTCCTCTTCCATACAACTCAAACTTCCAATCTGAATCTCATTATTTTGAGATGTAAAACAGAGAGAAGTCTTTTCAGTGAGAGGAAGCTTGCGTAAACTGTCCATAATTTTGAATTTTATGATATTATTTTTTGTTTTGTTTTTTTGATTTTTGAAATATCTCTTGTAGCATCAGATCCCCTTCTTATTTGAAATAATGCCACCAGGAAATGGAACCAATAAATTGAACTGTATTAGTTTTCATTAACCAGGATCAAGGATTTTTGGTGTACATGAGGGTGTATGTATTACAGACATGACAGCCGGGAAAAATATTTCTCCATAAATCTAGGAAAGTACTAACTAAAGAAGGATTTTGATCCTTACTAGATTGTGTTCATGATTTTCTGAATGTGTGTACCCACATAGCCCCACTGAAGGTAATCCACACAACAGGAGATTAAATATATTCAAGTCTGTAGGGCAATAGAATAATTACTGTGCAAACAGATGCCCTCTCTGAACAAATGGGCAATTTGAGAAAGGTGGTTAAAGTCCCAGAAGAGGAAAGACACAGTATGCATTTTTGAAATGTCAGGTCTGCCAGTCTGATTCTTTTCTGTGTGGAACAGATTTTATTTTGTTTGTCAGGGTTACTTGGCTAATGCACATAGAAGAAATAGTGTGTCTAAAATATTAACACTTTGATACTGCCTCATATCAGCAAAGTAAAGAGGAAAAAGAAAGTAGTTTCATCTAACCATAAGATCAGTGCAAAGATGTTTGAAATGTTTTATTCAAATAGGTAGAGTTTGTATAAAAAATGATCTGATAAATTGAAGAAGATTTCTGAAAGCCACAAGCTAAAATCAGCGAACCTGGGGTTCGGATTTGGGTTTGGGATGTTCAGCCTGGATAAGAGAAATCTCTGGGGAGACCACAGAGCAGCCCTCCAGTACTTAAACAGGGCCTGCAAGAGAGCTGTAGAGGCCCATTTTGTGGGGGCAGGTAGTCTTAGGACAAGGGGTAATGGCTTTTGACTGACAGAGGGCAGGTTTAGATTAGATGTTAGGAAGAAATTCTTTACTTTGAGGGTGGCGAGGCAGAGGAAGAGGTTTCCCAGAGAAGCTGTGGATGCCCCATTCCTGGAAGTGTTCAAGGCCAGGTTGGATGGGCTCTGAATAACCTGGTACAGTGTAACAGGAGTTGGAACTAGATGATCTCTAAGGTTCCCTCCAACTCAGACCATTCTATGATTCTATGAAATACATATGTATGAGGCACTGCACTTAAAAGAAGTCAAAAGCAAATGAGAATAGCAGAATAGATGGACCTATCACAGGTAATGCAAATCTAATGCTGGAAAATCCTGGAGTAGTCCTTGCATGAAGATCCTGAATGTGCTTGTTTCTCTTTAATATGCCAGTATTGTATTAGAGGGCATCTGTCAAGTTTTGGCCATTACTGCAGTGGAGTGATTTATACAAAATGTCAAGACATAAAAGGAAGGGAAAAGTTGTAATAAAATGGTTGGATAGAAAGACTCCTCCAGTTCTCTCATAAAAGAGGAAATGGAGAGTAATGGAAAAACAAACTGTAGTTTATTAGAATAATGATTGCAATAAAATTTTCTCCAAATCCACCCCCACCCTCCAGCACAATGGGATAAGATATTAAGTCCCAGGAGGCAAAGCCAATATGCAAAATATCTTATGGATTATAGGATTCAAAAGGCATCTACATTAAAGAATCAAGTTTGTTCAAAGTGAAGTCTTATGTTTTTTACCTCAACAGTAAAGTTAGTTTATATCACAGTAACTTAATATCTTTTTTTTATATTTATATAACTGCTTTTCCTCTGAAAAATTATCATTTAATATGATTATTTAAAACATTGTTTCCATTATAAAATGTATTTGACTTGAAACTCTATTTTTGTATTTCATGAAGATGGTCAGTGCATAGGTGAAATTAGGTGGAAAGATGCATGATTCTAGAATACAGGACAAATATCTTACTAAGAATTATATATATCAATTCACTTCTTTTATTGAAATATCTGTTCTGCACAAAGTATAGCTTAAGTTAATTTAAGAATGTTTTTTGTTGTGAAGAATATTTTTTTTCCAAAAAAGTACATATGTCATCACATTAAATTTCTTATAACAAAAGAGAAACTAGTGAAATATAGGAATTTATTCTACATATATATATCCTATAGTATTCTGTTTATTAATGGAATCATATTTAGTTAAATATTGTACACCCACATTATAATAAAAATCCATATTCTTATTCATGATTTGAAAATATTTTTGGACACTTCATTGTGAACAGAAAGAATGCAACTTCTTTTATACAGTCCTATTTACAGTTATTTGAATAAATTTATTTTGCTTTTGTGGGAAGAAAAGTTGCATAACAAGTGCAGGTATAAGAATTGAGAATTTTATTACATGACTTATTTTTGGTATGAATTATTAACAGCCAGATTTATTTCTGTGTGGCAGTGTCTCTTCAGGAATGATTGAATATTTACTACTGATGGAGCACTCATAAATTTTCAAAAAGTCAACCAGTTTCTTGTTTAAGAATTTATTTCAGATCTAACCTGTAATACTTCCTTAATATTATTTTGATGTGATGCTATGATAACTTATATTGAATACACTACTCTAATAGGAAATATTATTGTAGTGGGTCTCAGAGAAGTAAAGTTGTGGGGTTTTGGGTTTTTGTTGTTTTTTTTTCTTTTTTTTAATGATCCACAAAATTCAGGATTTATAAGAACAAAATTGAAATGTTTACCTTCTTAAATACAGAAAACTCAAGATGATTATGTCAGGGAGAGCAGAAATAAAAGAGGGCAGTTGTAAAATTCTGCCCACAGTGCTCTAGAATGTGGGGCCTTACTTATATCAGTTCAATGTCTTTCTGACCTACAGGGAAGTCTGTGGGCTCCTGCCTGGTATGTGGGGTGTTTGTTCTCTGAAACTTGGTTGCCTGCTTCACACACTGCTCAGCATTACTCTTACTCTCTTTGCTTGACATGCAGCTTGAAGGTCTTTGGTGCCACTCTTATTTCCTCCTTTGTGTGCTGACTACTTCAAAGTATCTCTACCATAAGCATGCTCAGCTTCTCCTTGGGAAAAGAGCAACCTTCCCTTGCCATCCATTCTATTTTTGTTTTTTACTTTTTTTCCCAAGGGATTTTACCTTGGATAGTCTACTAAAATCATAAATGAAGAACAAACCAATAAAGCACTATCTTCTACCTGTGCATATTATTTTAATTTCAGTATTTTTTAGGACCATTATATGAATCATATCAGTAAACAGAATTACAACCTTTTGCTTCAGTTCCTTAGGGACTTTACTGTAGCATAATAAAACAAGTAACATGAAAAAGCTTTTAGATATAATGAAACTCAAGAAATTGTTTAAACTTTTATGAAATAAGCTGATCTCAAACTGAAATAATCTGAATGGTTATTCTAGCTACATCTGGTTATGTAATAAAAGCATAAGACCAGTGGTATTTCCCCCTGGTATTGGAACAGTTATTTAAGAGGGAATTTTAGTTTATAAAAGCTGTCTTTCCTAAATTTCATTTCAAGTCTGTTGTTCTGATATTTCTCATCTCATTTGCTTCTCTGATTCATTATTCTTTTCACCCTTTTCTTTGAACTCTTCTTTTACAGAAGAGAGCTTTGCAGAAAAGATTGCCTGAAGCTGTTGTGAAGGAGGAGATATGACTTATTTTGAGATGTGTCTCGCTCCTTATTTTATTCACTTTTTCTACTAGTCTAGATTGTGCAGACATTGTTTCTTTCTTTTCTTCTGACTTCTTATCATGTACATGCCCACTTGGTCTGCAGTTGATTCAGTCCACTTTGTCTACAGGGGCTGTTCAAGCAGCTGTTAGCCAAGCTGTGAAGTAAGCATTAGACCTTAATTGTTGCATGTTGGTCAGTGCTAAAGTCAGTCCAGTCTTTTTCTGATTGGAGATGAGATTTGCATTCTAAAGATTTAATTAAAGTATGAGTTTCAAAGGCAGTCTGCACTGACCTGGTTAAATCTTAATGCCTTTTTTTTTTCTTTCTTCTTCCATGGTCTTCATTAAGTTTTAGTGTAAATGTGGGTAATAACTTTTTAGCCATAGGGGATGATCCCCCAAAAGGCAGTGCTTTCCATGCCCCTTTTTCTCATGGTAATAGTAACACAGAACACAGTAAGCAGTCATCTTCTCTGTTCCAGTGCTTTTCTATGGATCTTTTCTAAATCTAACTTCTACAAATGTGAAATTCCCCTGTAAAAGGTGCTTTCTTTTGTTACATATTCAGTTTGGACAGAAGACTTTTGGTGGAGGAGAATAGTGCCAGTCTGGATTGCCATGGGTAAGTACTGTAACTGAAACAAAAATGGACAGCTGCTCCCTGGTAGGTCTATGTTACTGAGGACACAAGGTGCTGTGATAAACACCCAGGTATGTGCACCCCATAGTGCACAAGGGCAAACTAATTCATCTCTAAAGAACTTAAAATAGCTTTATCTTTATTACAAGTTTGAATCTGGCAAGGTGACAATGTGTACCTGCACTCTGACCTAAAACTCAGACATGATCTGTGGGGATCTCCCAGAAGTTGAATCCATAGATTCCAAAGATTTCACAGAATATTCTGATTTGGAAAAGATCCACAGGGGTCATTAAGTCCATCTCTTAAGTGAATAAGCCGTATAAAAGAGATGAATTTCACAGTATAGGCCAGATATAAAAGCAAATACTATACATCTAAAGAAATAAAATACCCCATCTTTCTAACAATGTCTCTAGCCGCAGTGATCCTCAATGACCAAAGCCTGGCACTGGATGTATGGTCTGGCAGTTTTATGCTACCATGCCGTAATTCAACATTAACATATAAAAATCACAGATTTCTCATGCAAAAAAAAATTCCTTTGTGTTATTCTGTGGACCATCCTGAAATGCACTATAATTAATTTTGTTTTCAGACAATTGATAGATACTACATGCATTTTCAATACTTAAGGCCTACCCTATTGTGTAAGATACTTTGCCATAGATTCATGCATCTGAATAATTATTCCATGCAGTTTTGGCTCACACTGTTTCTTCTTACAATTAGTCTGGTGACAGCTTGAATGAAAATTAGTTAAGTGACATTAGCTAGATGAATAACATTAATCTAGTTATTAATAGACCTTGAAAATATTTCTGTCTTCTGGAATCATTCAGCTATTTTCTTTGGCAGCAAATGTCTTAATGAATATTAAGTTCGTAAAGGGTCTGCTTCTGTTCTTACTCAGTTTGTTTAGTGCTTTTTGGAAACTGTGTTTGTGGTTCCAAAAAGTGCTATACTCTTTGCTCTTTGTTATATCACTGGACACTCATAATAAATACTTCTATTACAAGAATAAACATTACTTCATGCTCCATACTATGTATGCACCTGTTTGGATGGTATGTGTACATGTGGGTTTGTATGTAAATGTTTATTTTATAAATATATATATATAACAGTTACATGCATTTGAATAAAATAATAATCTATTTTTCAAGATTTAATATTAAATAGTGTTATTTTTCTTGATACCTCTAATCTTTACAGTTCTGCTTCCCATTTTTAATTTTACGTCTATTCTTCTCTTCGAGTTATTGTGTCATAATTTCTCAATAATTTCAGTAACAAAATTGTTTTGGGCCCTAGAGGTTGATATCCTTGATGTACTAATGTCTGCTGATGGCCTTTCAATAATAACATGGGTAAAGAGATAGTAATTATAGCTTTTCACCATTATCCTTAGTCCATTAACATGGTAGGTGACGAGGTTAGATTTTAGTTTAGCTGCATTAGATTTTGGGTTGTATTTAGCAAAGGAAATAAATAGGAAGGAGGGGGGAGGTGGTGGTCTTTTAACTGTAGATCACTTTCAGGAGAAATATATGGACTGGGATGATGAATCAGTTGGTAACTGAAGACCTGAAGATAAATCAAGGTACACATAAAAATGGTGTCATAATTCCAGGTAGACGTTCAGCCTGACATCATGATTTAAATTCTGTCCCATATAACTAATTATCTTACACATTTTAAGACTGCTTAATATTGCAGAAATTAGTATTCCTTAACTTATGGTAACATAAGTTACCATAAATTTGGCAGAAAGTTTCACCTCTTAAGTTCTGGATGGGAAAATGGCATTTGTTAATGATGGTAGTCTTAAAACACAGTGAGATCATTACTGTAGATTAGAGGCAGCTCCTTATTTGGGCTTCTAAAATGTGGGGATATAATGGATATAACTGACATTAGAATGTGAGCTGATTGTTTTTCCCAGTACTGATAAACAGTAATGGAAGTGGATCAGCAGATAGACACTTAAGTTAAAGCATCTAACTCACACTGGAATTTAATTGTAAAATGCTATTGTCAAATATCCACCAAAGCAAGGTTTACTGCATAATAGTCTAATAAACTGTTCAATAATAGATGAATTTAAATAACGATCAACATAAACACAACTAGTATTGCAAACCAGTTGAAAATAGTTCATAATATCTTTTGCTACACCAACTAACGTACTCATTCAGTGATTATGTAATCATCTCTGGTGGAGTTAACACAATAGAGCACACTGAATTAGAAGGGATAATTGCTGTGATAATAACTAAACAAAGATGTGACTCTTTAGGGCTCAGATTGGTTGCTGGAACCATAATGAATTTTAATTTTTTTTGTATTACAGCTTTATTTCACTTTTGCAAAAGGTTTTTCTATTATTCTTACACTTAAGCTTATGAAAGGCATAAAAGAAAAAAGGAAATAAAAGCTGCAAAAAGAGACAATTCATATTGCAGTCATAATTTGTCTTGATTAATTGCTTTATAGTCTCTTTAGGTGAGAATTTGCAGGAGCCAGTAGAAATAGTGTCAGAAATCCTTATTAGACAGATGATGTGGGTTAATCTGCCTCTTGCACTGGGGCTCACTGACATCTACCTTGAACACTAGTATTTATTTTTAGTATGAAATTTGGTGGCACTGATTAAATCTATAGATTTATATTTGTTTAAATATTTGGCTTTTTTAATGTTGTGATTAAGTAGATGGTCTTCTGAGCTTTGAGAAATATGGGAAAATGTGTATTTTCAGAAGGAGAGTGTTCAAAACATGAGATGGAATTCTGATTTCATAATGACTGTGATTTTTAGAAATGGTGATGCTGAAACCTAATCATACACATTTAATAGAAAATTACATATTTTTTTTTTACCTTTGCTTGTGGTACAGCTTACAGAAGTCCTAGGGGTAGAACAGTGAGAGAAATGTCTCGACATTTGATTCTCTAGATTTTCTGCAATAGACTAAGGGCTTGTGTGTCACAACATTCACACCAAGAAGTTGTAACTAACATTTCTCATTACTGCAGATGTGATCCAACCATCTCCACCACAAGGGTGTGATTTGGATTCCAATTAAAATTTTTGGCTTCTACTTGTTAGTGCAAATTATTGTACATCAATTTGATGAGTATTATGGACATATCCTTATGAGAGGAAGTAGAATGAAAAATATCTATTTAGATGACATATAATTCTTGCCATAATTTATGAGGATAAAATTCCTCATGTAGTTTTACTTTATATAGAGATATGAGGAGATACGGATTTGGAGCCTGTAATTTCGGTGTTATTTTTGTTAGGCTAACTGTCACCAAATCACAAATGAGGGTAGCTTGAGGTGAAACAACTCCAATTAACACCATAATAAGTGTTTTATGTCCAGATAATTTATTTCACGCTTACAGAAGGTATAGAAGGTGAGAAGTGAGGATTTGGACAGGTAGTAATTATTAACTGATTAAGTACAGTAATTTATCTTGAAAAGAGAGATGCAAATAAAGTAACAAAAATGACTGAGGTTTGGTCTTGCACTGAGCTTCATGTTATAGTGCCAGCTTGTTCTGAGTCTGAGATCACCAAGTGGCTGAGTATCATTGTAAAGTTATTACTATCAAACCTCTGTTACTAATCTTCACATGTTTCTAAGCTTACTTCCTTTCTTACCATTCTATTACCCAACAGCCGTGCTTAGCTTTTTATTTTTGTGCCTGTTTCAGGGCATATGTTAATGCATTGCTGTTTTGCTCCTTTTTGTGATAGGGCATTCAATTTAATGGTTGAAATAAAAGTAATCTGGGGCATGGTCCATGTCTCTAATTTTTTCTTTTACCAGTCCGTGCTACTTCACTGAATTTCTAGGCAGTGCCACATTATAACTGGAAAAATGTTGTGGCTCACATCCATTTTCTATGTAATTAACATTCCTGGCTGAATAGGAACTTACCAATATTGTATACTTCTTCAAATGCTGTATAAGAACTTCCAGGGAAAAAGATCAAATAAATAGTATGGTATCTTTATCAATATTTATTATGGAAAGTTGTACATATGCTGAAGTGCATATGTTACATATGTTACATATACTGAAAGTGGGATCATCAGGTTCTGCTAATTACTAGACAAGATGCTGCTCACATTACGGTTTCATGAAAATGAAAATTTTGTGTCTCCTATTTTCATAGGTTATGCCATCTGGCTTCACTTTTATTCAGTGCATGGATAGCATTAACTTTTAATTTTTATCATGTACAAAGCACTAAATTAATTCCTTTATTTCCTGTGTCTTCTAAATTGTTAGCCTAATTAAGAGCTCACTTAGCAGAATATTGCATATTAATCACATGGCCTCTTTCACTAACATGCTAATTTATTAGGATAGAATAACACTGTAACACTTCAAGACATGGAACTTCCATAGTGTTTCTATTCATAATATCTAAATTCTCAGAATTATCAGCAGATCTCATCATCCAGCATTACTACTGAATTAAATATGTGGTATCAGTGTTTAGCAATGGAATTTTTACTTTCTTCATGTTAATATTACTTCCATTCTCCATTCTTTGAGACCATATCAGCGGCATAATACAAAGCTGGACCTCCTTCAGAAAGAGGATTTTGTGTTACTCTAATTTAGTATGTAATTTTATTTGGGGAAATATGAGGTAGTGTATATGTGCTTTTGAAATTGAAATCCAACCCCCCAAAGCCTGACAGGTTTATGAGATCAATTCTCAAAATTAGCTTATTGCTAATGACTGTATTGTTTAATTAGATTTAAATTTTTTTTTATCATTATCAAGAACAGCTTTTATTGCATTATTAATTTAATAGAATGGTCACAGAAAAAGCTATTTTCTCTCCATTATATCTTCAACTCAGTAAGACAATGTGAATTGTATAAATTGAGTGGTTCCACCAGAAACAATTGGCCTGACCATGCACTTGAAAATATAGATGTGCTTTAAATACCTTGATACTTTAAGGCTGATTTTGACTTGTTGAACTCAATTTGTCAGGATGAGTAATTGCAGCCCTAGTGAGGCTGAATCTGGAGTGCTGCGTCCAGTTCTGGGCTTCTCAGTACAAGAAAGACATGGAACTTCTGGAGCAGTTCCAGTGAAGGGTGACAAAGATAATTAAGGGATTGGACCATCTCTCTGATAAGGAAAGGCTGAGGCAGCTGAGTCTGTTCAGCATTAAGAAGAGACAACTGAGAAGAGACCCCTTCAGTGTCTGTCAGTATCTGATGGGTGGATGTCAGAAGATGGAGCCAGGCTCTGCTTGGTGGTGTTGGGCAATAGGACAAGAGGCAATGGGCAGAAACTGATGCACAGGAAGTTCCAACTGAACATGAGCAAGAACTTCTTTGCTGTGCAAGTGAGTGAGCACTGGAACAGATTGTCCAGAGGGGTTGTGGACACAACACTGGAGATATTCCAGAACTGTCTAGACACAACCCTGTGCCATGTGTTCTAGGAGATGCTGCTTGAGCAGGGAGGTTGGACCAGATGACCCCCTGTGGTCCCTTCCAACCTTAACCATTCTGTGATTCTGTGAATTTTACTAAGTGAACTGGTCATGAAATATATGCAGCTTCCAAATGCTAGAGTAGATTCTAAAGTTTGTAAATATTAGTTAGCAACAGGGTTAGTGTCATGCATTATGCTATATTTTATGTAGTCAGATGTCTCTGAAAATCCAGCACTTTGCCTTACGCCTATTCCTTATACTATCAAAAATGTATCTCTTATTTGATGTTTGAGTAGTCTCAGCAAATGATGCACTTTTTTCAAACCCTTTTAATAATTTTCAGCTTTATGGATTCGTTCTATGATTCTAGTCTCATTCTCTGTGTTTGGAATAAGCAGCACTTAGATACCCTCCTAACTGTCAAAACATGCATTCTATTTGTGTGCCTTTTGTCACTTTTCTCTTATCCTGAAGAGATATAAGAACAGTCTGCAGAAGACTTTTAGTTTTAAGAACCAACTTTGTTAGACCTTTAAATAAAAACCTTGTAAAACAGAGGTAGTTTCTTGGCATAAGAATTATAATATTGGAAAAGAATGAGATGAAATAAATATTTCTATTCTTATCAGTATGATTCTGAACTCAGTCAAGAGATTAAATATTTCTTATGCGACTTCATTATTCAGAAATTGAAAGAACCAAAAATAATTAATGCAGTCAAGTGGAGTTAAAGGGAAGTAGATCTTTCTTGACAAAATTAATGTAATGATGTATTTAAAAGCAGACAGGGGATGTTGGAAATCAATGTCCTTAAAAATGTGATACAATTTTAAAATGATACGCTATAGAGTAGAAATTGGTTGATGGCTCCCAAATTCGTTTTAAAGGGTATATAGGCACCTATATGGTGTATTTTAAGTGGTACACTGAAGGAATTGATTATAAACTGTTTAAGACTTTTCCAGAGATCTGGAACAAAATATAAAATCACTGGTTATAATGAAACAGCCAGAGAATGCAGTGCACCTTTTAGCCTGAAAGAAAAGTTCTGAGATGGTCACATTCTGAAGTAGGATACAATAAACAAAAAATTGGCACTAGAAAGCTGTTTAGTCTCATCAATATAACATAGGGCTGAAAGTTGAAAATATTTTTTCAGGCCAATGTTTGACCAGGCAGATCTTTAATGGTACATGTAGTCTTGTGTTGGGAGTAGTGGCTGCTGTGCTGGTTCTCTGACTCTGCAAAGATGCAGCCCCCATGAATGGGTATGCATAAGTGGGATTGATTACACATCAGAAAAACCTGATGCTTTTCAAATCTTAAAAAGCTGAGGTTTGTCAATATTTTATTAGGCTACTGTGCATACGTGCTGTAGAACTGGTATGAGTTGAAAATAGTTGACAACACTAATATATTGGAATCCTATCTCAGGATTTTATCAGAGCCAAGACTTCACCTTTGGTCACTAGGTTGATTCTGACTGCTCTGCATGTATGGCTGAAAATTTGAAATCTCAAGAGGTGAAACCTGTGGGATTTCAACACATAAGCTGTACAGTGTGTGAGCCTCTGCAACACAAGGGTCTCTGCACCATCCAAGCCCAGCCATCTGTGTTTTAGCTTTTAATAGCTTGGTCTGCAGTAGCAGCAGAGGTTTTGCAGGAGCAGGACTGTGTTACAGTGCATTGTTCTGCAAATATTCAGTAACCATTGGAAAGAGACTTCATGGGAATTCTAAACATTTCAACCATATTCCTCAAATGTGAATGTCTCTTGTTTCATCTGTTATCTGTTATTTCTCTCCCCATTGCACGACACTTATACCACTATACTACACCACCAAAAGATAGTTTAGAAGTCCCTGGAAATGTTACTTTTGCAACTACGCCTTTTTTCTTTCTCCAGAAGGGTCATTTTTTGCCATTACTTTCTCCAGCTCCAGTGGGAAAGGGACTGGAGGTCTATCCTGTTCTGAGACCCAAGAGGACACAGTGCTTTTCTATCCATTTTAAGGGCTCTGCAGCATTACCTACGTGTTGTTTTAGAAATCTTGCCTCTTACTGTCTGGATTGGTGGCAGTGTTGTTCTGTAAGAGCTAATAAACAAAAATTATACCAGATAATAAATGACGTTTATATTTCTTTTTGCATAAATTAACCTTGAGGTCTGGCATGTATGCTTAAGTGGGGAAGGGTATGGATAAAAGAATTAATATTTGTGCAATTTTACAATGGAAAAGGCATGAAAAAAATCAGCTTTAGAAATAGATATATACCCATCTAATCGACATTGTGGAAGTAAATGTGTGATTATATCAACTACAGTTAAATTAAGTATCCAAGCCAATGAAACATCTATAGAAAACAATTTTCCACTTGGTAGAAGGTTGCCTTTCTTTTCTTTGTGATACACATATTACCATGTCTCAACAGCATAAACGTATACATTAATATTAATATTAATAATTTCCCTAAGGTCATACATATAATAGATGTGCTAATTCTCTTAGAATTGCATAAATAATTCAGTTTACTTTGGGGATTTTTTTTGCTGTATTTTTTTAGCATGTTGTCTTGAGCTGCTACTTGCCCAAGTAGATTGTTGATTCTTGTGTACTTTGGTTCAGGAGGCTGGAATGAGGCCTACAAATTTTGTCTTTAAAACATTCTAAGAGAGGGTTATTCTGACTTTGAAGCAGGAGTTATGTGTCCATTATACATAACACTAGTAAAGAATAGGATAGCTGTCAGTCCAGATTAGAATCCAGAGATGTTTCTACAGAGCTTTTCACAATTTGTGTGTGACCTCTGTTGACTTCCCTTTCTCATTTCTGCTTGATGTCAGTGAGAAGGAGTGAAAGGATGTTTATTCATTTCTCACAGCAGTGCTCCCCAACACACATCTTCAGGGTTGTGTTTCTTAAAGTAACAATTGACAAAGCTTTGGCAGTTCTCTCTCAGCGTATTTGTAAGCTGTTACACCGCTTTTAGTGATGTCTTTCCTTCATGCTGGAAGTGTAACAGAAAATATGACAATTATAGTGGAATATATCACTGGAAAGTAGTTAGCAGGGCAATGACAGGACTGTGAGAGATAGTCATGCACCCTGGCAGTCCTTTCAGAAAATGACCAAATAGGGAAAAAATGTGTTAATGGAAACGAAACTTCATTTATAATTTTTTTGTTGTTATTTCTGGTCTAAGGTTAAACCTATATGTTTTCTAGCACAGTCTTCTATTTCTTTTCATGTCAGCTTTAAGAAGAATTCATGGGAGGACATCAAGGTACTGTCCTGTCTTAGGCAAATGTCTTGGTCTTGACCCTTTTCCAGTTCATAAAACCTCCAGATTTGCTATTGCTTTTTTCTGTAACAGGTAGAAAAAAAGATGTGGTATTATGCTATTAGTAGAAAATTAAACACAAATATGATAAATCATTATCATTTTAAGAATTTAAATAATTCTTATGCAAAATATTTGAAATGTTTGTCTTTTGTTTGTTTGCTAGTTAATAAGAAAATCAAACAGAAATATTTGTATTGAAAATATTTATTCTACTTTTTTTTGTTTGGTTTTTTTTTCTTTTTTTATTTTTTTCCCCAATAGCCCCATTTCCTCCTCCTCCCTGCAGAGGAAACCATGTGTGAATTCAGGCCTTGCATGTGGGAACTGGGATGTCTTTGCATTGTGTATTCCAGTTTTGTTCATTTGACAGGATTCTACCAGAGTACCACTTCTTAAAGTATGGACACTTTATAGAGTTAAATATGCCATTTACTGGGACAACACTGAAATGTGGTTGCTTTTGAAATAGAAATTCAGATCTCTTGTCCATTAAATGTTAAGGTGATGAATACTTTTCTCCTCTTTACTTTTTAGTCCAACACCTTTCACCAGCATTCTTGGTAGGCTCCCTGGGAAAAGTTCATGTGGTTTTTGGTGTGTGGTGTGTTCCTACCTCAGTTCTACCCTTTTTTTCATTTCCCTTGCTGCCTTCTGTAAGCTTTTTCCAAATGGAGGTGAGGAGTTGCTTTTCAAAACAATTTTTGCTCCCCAAAAACTTGCATTGTCCTCATTAGCAGCAGCACAAGCAAGGCAAATAGCCCTTCCTCGGCAGCTCAGCCACACTCACAAAAACACAGCTCACAGGCACTAAGTGGTGAACATGAAAATGAAGTGCATGCATCCATCAGAGTTCATGATGGTGTCCCAAACAGGACAGAAGGTTCCAGAATAGGATGTGATTTGGCCCAATAGGAGATGACTGAAAATGAACAGTTGCTTAGAAACAACACAACCTTGGACATTGAGCATGGAGTTGATGCCTTAGGTTTTAACTTTTATATTTTTCAAATCCTGTACTGTCAGTGTAACTCTGAAGTTTCCTGTAGCTTGTTAAGTGCTGTTCTCTCATGCTAAGATAGACATAACAAAGCCTCTCCAGCTCGCTCTCCAAGGACACCCAGACTGTCCTAGGCCCAAGAGCTGTAATCCTTCATCTTTGGGAGAGGGGGGCAAGCTTGGGGAAATTCCATCATTGGCTGGGTTCTGCTTGGTGAATTGATGCTGATATCAAAGTGTGAAGAACTCGTGACCTGTCATCCATTTTGGGATCCACTGAGGCAGAACCCTCTGGAGCCCAGAGTGTACCTCTGAAGGCCTTTCAAATAAATACCTCCTTTATTCCTTTATTCCTGTCTAGTCTCTGTTTCTAGGTAACCATTTCAGGTATCAGAGAGAGAAAACTGTTTTGCCCATGAATGAGGGCAAGCTGGACAGCTAGCAGAGAAGTTTGCTACTAAAATTGAATTGCTCTGAGTATTTCACAAAATACTGCATTACAAAGAGGTTTTTCAGAGTCACCAGATAGCTTGTTTTGAAAATTTTTCAGCAAAGATAGCTGCAGGCACTGTGCTAGTCAGTCAACAAAATTGGGACTGTGTTTTAGAGAGAAAAAAAAGGAAGCAAATATTGGACTGTCCATACAAATATGAAGCAGAAAAAAAAGCCCTGAAGAAACTCCCATAACTCACTCACACAAACACTTTAAATAAGAGATAATAAAGAAGGAGGTCTTTAGTCTTGGTTTATAACCAGGTTGGTTGCATATGTGTAAAAAAATAAAACACATACATGTAAAATTAATGAATGTTTTTAAAAAGTAGAAATAGTGAAATAATAATTTTTAAAAAAATCTAAATAGGAATTTGCAAAGTTTATCCAGACATTGAAACAATTATAATAGACTTATGTATATCTGTGTGTTAGATCAGCTAGGGAAATTAATTTCGTACAGTAAATTCTAGCTGATGTATTATTAGGTGCTCAATTTTTCAGGTTGAGGATCCAGTTCCTCAGCAAACTTGTATCTTCTGGTTGTTTTTATGGAATTGTATGTAGATTTGAACATGTTGTCTTTTTATTGTATTCCAAAATAATTTTGGCTTAATAATCAGTTTCAAACATTCTTTTCTTTAACTCTGTCTGAATCTCTTAATTATAATTTAGTTAGGAAGCTATTTCACTCTTTATTTTGCTGTAGCATTGCTTATCCTCCCTGTTCAGAGTCCATTTGGAAAGATGAGGTATGACTTTTGTCTAATTAGACAGAAAAAGTAGTCAGCTGAAAAATATTCAGCTAATGACTCTGATGCTTTGTAAGGACTTGAGCAGAGTTTTTTTAAATATAATATAGCAATATATTATAATGATGTAGGAATAAGATGGTTTGTTTCTGAAAGTGGTCATGTGTCAAGTAGTCATTGATAATCTATTCAAGTAGAGCATGGTAACAATTCTGACCTAGAGTACCTCATTTTTCAAGTTTAGCAGTGCAGCTTGCCAGCATTTTTTTTTAAAGTGTCTACATTTTATGATCATTTATTAGTATTTTAGAGTAGCTGAAGAAGTGAATTTTATTTTTGAAATTAGGACAAAATCAAGGAAAGGGGAAATGATTTAAAGTAGTCACTTTGTAAGGCAGAGGTAGGCATGAATTCTGGAAATCCTAGTTGATATGATAGAAAATGAGAGAGCAAGAAATTAGAAAATTATGAAGAGAGAGAAGTTATTTTGTGGATGGCATTGGTAAGGTGTAAAGAGATGCTGTCAATGACAAAGTTGGATTAGGTCCTGAAATTGTGGTGCTAGAAAGATATAGCAGACAGCTTGGGTCCAGGTGATGTTGTCCACCTAACGAAGCTGATATATAGGTGAAATTCTGGAATTTTGTTAAGCTGGGAAAAGCCATGGAGAAGAACAAGATGGAAATAACATTAGGAACAAGTTGATTTTATTTATTTTTTAAAATTTTTCTAAATGGTGTTAAGTAAGGGGTCATGCATTTCAATAGGTAAAGCTAAAATGATAATTTTGCTCAGAACAGGGATCTTGGTAAAAGGACAGTATAAATGCAGTTATAATGGTAGACTGGTGTATTTTGCTTGTTAGGAGAGACTGATTCTGTTTCCATCTTTATAGCATAAGTGTGTATTTAAATAAATGTGTAAAATATTGAGGCTGCCATGAAAAGGTTGTGGCTGCTTAAGTAAAATCAACAAAGAGGAAGGAATTTTATATATATATATATATATATATATACACATACACATATATATATAAATAACAATGTAGAACAGTCTCTTAATAAGAAAATTACATGGACTTCTTTTCTAAATGAACTTCATAAAGCCAAATAGAATGTGTGTGTGAGAATTTTGTAGGTTTATGATAGTCTTATAAGTAATTTTTGGAGTTCTGAGAGGTAATATGTTCAGCATTGCACACAATAACTGTTTCTTTCCTTTAGGTACCCTTTAGTGAGGCTTTTTTTCTAACATATAAAGAGTAACCATTTTCCTTGTGTTCCCTTATCAGTTTGTTTACGGGAAGACTCCAGAGGAAGAAATTTTCTGCTTAAAAAACCCACAAAAACGGTTAATGCCCTGTCTTTTAGATAAAAAAGTTCCTCTGAAGTTTAGTGGCCCTTAATGACCTGTTTCTGTTATGGAAATGAAGCATTTCCTTTTTTTTTTTTTTTGGTAGGTTTATTTGTTCTAATTTTGGTTTTTATATCTTTCCTTTTATAAGTTTAGCTTTGTACTGGAAGTGTTCTGCTTCATAAAAGAAAAGGTATACTTCCTTTATTATCCTTTAACTTCCCTTTTATGTCCACTAGAGTTTGATGGCTAAAAGGCTGAGGAAGAAAGAAATATTGGGAGATAGGAAGGAACTGGACATGTACTTCACCTTAAAGGAACAGAGTCTCAATCTGGCAGGAAAAAGAAGGCATCATTGGGATGAAGCATGTAATAGTAAAGTTAAAAATTGGATTGAACTAAATACTAGATATTGTTAGCACTTCCCATCTCATAAGAATGTGAGTTGCAAACTTACTGATAGAGGCTGTGAAAGCAATCCAGTTTTTACTGTCTGTTTTCTGTCATTGACTGAACAGGAGGTTTGTTCCTGTGTGCTTAAATACAGTGTCATGTTGTTTACAGTTCTTTCATACTTCTTTTTTCTGGGTCTTGATGAGAAAAATTATTCAAACATAAAAGTGGTTAGTGCTATTTAGTGAATAATTAGAAAGTGACATTAATGAGTTAATCCTATGTTAATTCTGATGACAGGAACCCCTGAGGCGTGTCAGCATCAGACAGACCTCTTCAAGATGTCCATGACATGCTGCACAGAATTTCCATCCATGGTGAGGTTCAACGTACCTCACCACCTGCCATGCTTTTATAGTTTTCTTCCTCCCCATTAAATTTATCACAATAAAACCATTAATTTGTGATCTAAAGAGTGTGAAATGTCTGCAAGGACATGTGATACATGTTAGAACATCGGACAGGACCATCTGTACATCCTCCTGGAACATCTGTACATCCTCCTGTAACACCTGCAAGCTACCGTGGCAGGACAGAGCACGGGGTCACTCAGCGGCCACTTGGGATGACATATGGGTACTAGCTGGGGAGGCTTAGCTGGGCCAGCGTATACCTCAGGATCACTAATTCCTCATAATATCTTCAGAAGGTTCCCCCGTAGCAGTGTTTCTGTAAGAATACGTTAAAACAAGCTTTGAAGCACTGTAAGCCAGTGACATCTGTAAAAATAAGCACATAAACATTTTTTTGATGATTCAGAGAGGAAGGGAAAGCATGATTCAGATTGTGAATAATTTGAGCCTCTGCTCTGAAGACACAGGTCTCTTGCTTCTAAGAAAAGGTGGGAAATGTTAAAAGAGATCACACTTGAGAAGCAAGTGTGATCTCTTTTGCATAGGGTCTTCTTTCATGGTTTTGCTCTGATATGATATTTCATCCTTCCTTCCAGATTTCATATTACAATGAAATAGGTCTGCAGTGAGCACCAGCTGCAGCTGGGTTCCTAAGAGGTAAATCTCACAAACTATTATAAGTTACTATAGTCTGCTTAGAGCATGAAAAACTTGGGGAAAAATCTGCTAGTCATAGCAAATCCCTTGTGTATCTAAGTCAGCTTCCACTCTTTCTCAAATCTTTAGTTGCATGCTGTGTGTGCAGTGTCATAACTTTCAGGGATTTTGTGCCTTCTGTGAGTACTGAATTTTTTAGCTGTCCTGGTCATTTCTTTTTTAACAAGTTTTCTTAAAGTTCCCCATATGAACTTTAATAAAACAATGATTGATATGTTCTTTTTCTCTGGTTTGTCATAGCTTTTCTGTGTATCGCTGTATATTTTGAAATCTAATGCCTCAGTGTCTCCCTGATTGTTTTCCTTTTGTATTGATGTACTTAGTTCATCAGTGTCTTCACTTGGGGCAAACCCATATTTTTATATGTGTGAATTGCTCTTTCTTTTTAAAAATAAACAAAATAAAGGTATGATATTTCGATGCTTATTATTATTATAGATATCATACAAAATGTTTTAAAAATAGAAAAAAATCTTGTTAGTGAAGGATAATTTAAAAAGGCACATAGCAAGTTAGAATTTTATAAAACATATCCTTCAAAAAATTATGCAAGTGGTTAATTCATACCTAAACATGTGAGATTACTTCTTTTAGGTTTTGTATGCTAAGTATAAAAAATATTTTTGAAGTGATTAGAAAATAGTTTTTGGAGTAGATATGCATTCTTATGATCTACATTGTTAGCAGATAGATTTAGAAAGACAAACAATCCTCATGGTTATAAGTCATTACACAATTCAGGAAAGAGTGTTCACTTTATTGTGATAAACATTTGAATTCTTAATGGTAAATTTATAGCTGAATAACTGTCAAGAGCATAAAAACATTAAAAACGTCCTGATTTTATTGAGCCCAGATTTTTCAATTATTTGGACAGCAGTCTGGGAGACAGACTAGTAAACTTCCTGAGAATCCCTTACCACAGTAAGTGTTGTCTTTACAATCATTATATTTATCCAAGGATTAGTGGAAAAAATGTTTCGTGATACTTTTATTTGCTGAAATTTCTACAGTGTAATGTGTAAATTTTAATAGGTACAAAGAAGACTTAGAGAAATCTGATATTTAAAACATATCTAAACCAGTAATCTGTTTACTTTGGTGAGAGTAAAGGTAATAAATCAGGAAATGTGGTTTGATTTGCTGTGTTTTAACCATCTGACAGCCTTCACTCTCTTTGTGGGAACCTTTTTTTTTTTCCTTTTGGACATCTGAAAACTGATCTGTAATCCATTTATGTGATTTAGTTTTCCAGATTAGGAAGATCCTCTAATTATGTTGTATTAAGAGATTGCAACTACAATTTGTAATGGAATCTTAGGTTGAATACCGCCCAAAATGTGCCACTTCAAAAAAAAAACACAACAAAAAAGTTTTGCTAATCTTTATTTCCCTCAACTTGTGCTGTTGTGATGTTGCTCTGTAATAAGAATACTGAATTCTCCTTTGAGTCTTTCAAAAGCAGTAAGTAAGTAACAGAGATTAAAAAAAGGATTACAGGATCCAGGGAGTTCACTGAACCAGAATCATTAAACCAGTGCTCATGAAAGATATTTACAAACTGTTCTTTTGTAGCCTGTAATTGAATACTCAGTTTCAGTTATGTTTTTTAAATCTCTTTCTCTGTTTTTCTAGGAATGATAAAGGGGTGGGGTGAGGGATGCAGTGGAACACTCAGTGTATGCTCCGTGAGGACATGATTTACATGCCTTTTGTTGCGGGGCATGCATATTGCATAAAGGTCTCGTTTGCTGGGCACTTTGCATGTGAATAGAACCACGTAGGAGTGTAGATGTGTCTGGGTGTGTTTATACATACACACCTCCACATATACATGCATGTATACTCATACATGCGTATTTATACATCTAGGTGCACTTCATCTCTGGAACTTTGAACAGCTTTAGAAGTGTGCAATTTTTCTTTAAAAAAAAATTCAATTTTGGGTTTGGGGTTTTCTTTTGACAGTTTCTCTAAGAGAACAGCAATGATGCCTATTTTAGATTCCTTACATTTGTTGCATTTGAGCTATAAGAGACGAGTGCATTGCTCATTAGGGGGTATGCTAATGAGTTAAAAGCTTGCTGGTAGATTGTTATAAGCTGAGTCTAACTTCTATTATTTTAAAAATTGTATATTTGTGATGTCTCAACTTTTAAAAAATAAGGCAACTAAAATCGTCATTATAATAATCATTAAACAGCTATGATTTTTTCAGCTTGACAGTTCTCCATAAATCATAAGCTTTCTATGCCAATGGGAGGACCCACCCAGCAGCCTTTTGTTTATTTATCTTTTTTCACTCAACTGCTAATCTCCCTTTTTTTTGGCTTGTTTTTCCTTTCTTTTTCCCTTCAGAGCTTGGATGAAATGGATGCAGTTGGAGAAAAATCAAGTGGTAGCGAAAATGTAGTTGGCATCTACACAAAGAATCTACTGTAGCTGCTTGCTAAGTCTCACTTCGGTGCCTGGAAAATCATGGGGGAGATCATTCTGGGAGTTACTGAAAAAGATCACAGTCATTGGTCGCAGCCAGCAAAGGTTCATGAGGGGGAAGTCCTGCTAATCAAACCTGATTTCCAGTTGATGTGATAATTTTGAATTTCAGTAAAGCTTTCGATACTGTCTCTCACAGGGTCCTTGTGGACAAAATGTCCAGCTCACAGCAGGATAAACATGACATGTCATGGGTGAGCAACTGGCTCAGGGGTGGGCACAAAGGGTTACAGTGAATGGGGTGACATCAGACTGGGGACATCTTACTAAATGCCTTGGATGCAGGGTCATGCACCTTGGATGGGTCAACTGTAAATGTGCATTCAAACTGGGAAATTAGAAGTTGGAGACCATCGCCGTGAAGAGAGATCTGCATATCCTGGTCCATGGCAAGTTGAATTTGAGTTATTGTGCCCTGGCAGCTAGGAGGGCCAAGCGTGTCCTGAGGAGTATCAGGCACAGCATCGCCAACCGGGAAAGGGAGGGGATTGTCCTGCTCTGCTCTGTGCTGGGGTAGCCTCACCTCGAGTCCTGAGGGCAGTTTTGAACAAAACAATATAAGAGGAATATAAAGCCATTAGAAAACATCCAAAGGAGAGCTACAAAGATGATGAAGGGCCTTGAGAGGAAGCTCTGTGAGGAGCAGCTGAGGTCACTTGGTCTGTTCAGCTTAGATAAGAGGAGACTGAGGGGAGACCTCTTTGCAGTCTGCAACTTCCTTGTGACCAGTGATGGAACCTGAGGAAGTGGCCTGAAGTTTTCTGAAGTGTCACGGGAGTTTTATGTTGGAATTAGGAAAAGCTCCTTCACTCAGAGGGTGTTTGGGCACAGGAGCAGGCTCCCCAGGGAGGTGGTCACAGCACAAACCCGACAGACTTCAAGAAGCATTTGAACAATGCTTTCAGGCACTTGGTGTGTCTCTTGGGGTTGTCATGTGCAGGGACAGGAGATGGTCGTGATGATCCTTGTGGATCCTTTCCAGCTCAAGATATTCTGATTCTATGTCTTGTCTAAAATTCTTAACTGCAAAGATTGTTCTGTGTCAAATAATGAATGAAGCCAATGCCTAAACAACAACTTGGAGAATAATAGAGGGACAACTTTAACTTAACCAGCTTGAGTATTGTGGAGAATCTAGCCATACCATTTAGAAACTCTTATGTAGAAATGTATTATTTGGCATCTCCCTCAATCATACTGGCATTCATGTTCAGGTGATTGTTCTCTATTAATCCCTCAACCAGCAGAATCTTTTCAGAGTTAAATCTTACCAAGTGAGTAGCAGTATCCTTTGGAAATATGGCCAACTAATCTTGATCCCGGGGATATTAATTCAGACTTGGCCTGTTAATAAAATGCATAATTTTTTTAGTCTTAGGTATCAAAATGCTTGAAGTTCTTCAGAATTTTAGGGAAATTATATTGAAAGTGTTAACTAATTTTACTCTGGAATATTTTACTTATTTCAAAAGTAAAATGGGTAAGTATCATGAAACATATCCAGTCAGACTGAAGGTTTTAAATTACAGATAATACTTTAAACAGCTACAGATAGTAGTCTGGAACTATATTAAGATTGGTATTCTGAATTGGAGGTACTGTTAATAATTTTTTATTATCCTTCTCCTCTTGATCAATATAGCGTGTATGAAATATATATTTGAATACTGATATGAACAGGTTATTTCTTATCTTTTAGGTCTGGATACCATATGCAGTGGTGAAAGATCTTCTCAATGAAGGAATATTTTTAACCAGACAAGTTTCACAGAGGTTCATTTTCTGAATTCGATAATGGTGTTAGTGTTTATTAGCATGGAACATAATGAGGCCATAGGCAAGGAGGTTGTCTTCACACTCTCCTCTTTAATAAAATTCCTGTTTCTCAAAGTGTTAGATTATAGAAGAATGCAGAAAGGAATGAGAATAAATTAAAATCGTCAAGGAAGGGATGTCCATTATTTTTCTGTCAAATGTAATATCCAGACTTGAGTACAACATGGAGTTAGAGACTCATTTCTATCAGGTAAGGCCCTGTTCTGAAATTTCTTTAGGCTGTATGACCATCCTGCTATATCTTGATAGCTGCCCATCTTAAACTGGTGATTTGTTCCTCTAGAAGAATATAATTTCCTCAGGAAAAAAAAAAAAATTGGGAATTAGTAGAACTATACAAATCCCACCAATGGGATAAGCAACAATATTCTTATAATGTTACATTTTGCCTTATACTTTCTTCCTTCCTCTCTTAACATTCCATTTCCCCATTAATTCTGATAATTTTCATGTCATTAAGCATTTCTCCTTTCCCTGGACACTTGTGTGAGTGTCTGCTATGTATTAAACTCTGGGCCATGTGCTCTTGGTTTATTATTTGTAAGTATCTCATGAAGTGGTAAATATGAAATACACATCCCAGAGCAAACATTTAGAGACATTTTGGAAGTCTTAAAGCTTTTTAATGCTTCCTCCAACACCCCTCTGTTGGGATATTCCAAAGATGAAATATGATGTGCCATTATTTTATAGTTACATTTCTATTTTGAATATAAAATATAAATTGTGGAGCACTCTAAATAGAAAACTTGAGCACCAGCTTTAGTTCTTCTGTGTGTGTTTTCCAGATTTCCATAATCAGCTGCCTAATTTGCATAAAATAATTACTACCTGTGCATCTTCATTAGTGTTTAGCTGCAT